>OX596075.1:114084401-114254401 GCA_951394005.1 Protophormia terraenovae | reverse complement strand
TCTATCTATCTATCTATCTATCTATCTATCTATCTATCTATCTATCTATCTATCTATCTATCTATCTATCTATCTATCTATCTATCTATCTATCTATCTATCTATCTATCTATCTATCTATCTATCTATCTATCTATCTATCTATCTATCTATCTATCTATCTATCTATCTATCTATCTATCTATCTATCTATCTATCTATCTATCTATCTATCTATCTATCTATCTATCTATCTATCTATCTATCTATCTATCTATCTATCTATCTATCTATCTATCTATCTATCTATCTATCTATCTATCTATCTATCTATCTATCTATCTATCTATCTATCTATCTATCTATCTATCTATCTATCTATCTATCTATCTATCTATCTATCTATCTATCTATCTATCTATCTATCTATCTATCTATCTATCTATCTATCTATCTATCTATCTATCTATCTATCTATCTATCTATCTATCTATCTATCTATCTATCTATCTATCTATCTATCTATCTATCTATCTATCTATCTATCTATCTATCTATCTATCTATCTATCTATCTATCTATCTATCTATCTATCTATCTATCTATCTATCTATCTATCTATCTATCTATCTATCTATCTATCTATCTATCTATCTATCTATCTATCTATCTATCTATCTATCTATCTATCTATCTATCTATCTATCTATCTATCTATCTATCTATCTATCTATCTATCTATCTATCTATCTATCTATCTATCTATCTATCTATCTATCTATCTATCTATCTATCTATCTATCTATCTATCTATCTATCTATCTATCTATCTATCTATCTATCTATCTATCTATCTATCTATCTATCTATCTATCTATCTATCTATCTATCTATCTATCTATCTATCTATCTATCTATCTATCTATCTATCTATCTATCTATCTATCTATCTATCTATCTATCTATCTATCTATCTATCTACTATCTATCTATCTATCTATCTATCTATCTATCTATCTATCTATCTATCTATCTATCTATCTATCTATCTATCTATCTATCTATCTATCTATCTATCTATCTATCTATCTATCTATCTATCTATCTATCTATCTATCTATCTATCTATCTATCTATCTATCTATCTATCTATCTATCTATCTATCTATCTATCTATCTATCTATCTATCTATCTATCTATCTATCTATCTATCTATCTATCTATCTATCTATCTATCTATCTATCTATCTATCTATCTATCTATCTATCTATCTATCTATCTATCTATCTATCTATCTATCTATCTATCTATCTATCTATCTATCTATCTATCTATCTATCTATCTATCTATCTATCTATCTATCTATCTATCTATCTATCTATCTATCTATCTATCTATCTATCTATCTATCTATCTATCTATCTATCTATCTATCTATCTATCTATCTATCTATCTATCTATCTATCTATCTATCTATCTATCTATCTATCTATCTATCTATCTATCTATCTATCTATCTATCTATCTATCTATCTATCTATCTATCTATCTATCTATCTATCTATCTATCTATCTATCTATCTATCTATCTATCTATCTATCTATCTATCTATCTATCTATCTATCTATCTATCTATCTATCTATCTATCTATCTATCTATCTATCTATCTATCTATCTATCTATCTATCTATCTATCTATCTATCTATCTATCTATCTATCTATCTATCTATCTATCTATCTATCTATCTATCTATCTATCTATCTATCTATCTATCTATCTATCTATCTATCTATCTATCTATCTATCTATCTATCTATCTATCTATCTATCTATCTATCTATCTATCTATCTATCTATCTATCTATCTATCTATCTATCTATCTATCTATCTATCTATCTATCTATCTATCTATCTATCTATCTATCTATCTATCTATCTATCTATCTATCTATCTATCTATCTATCTATCTATCTATCTATCTATCTATCTATCTATCTATCTATCTATCTATCTATCTATCTATCTATCTATCTATCTATCTATCTATCTATCTATCTATCTATCTATCTATCTATCTATCTCTCTCTCTCTCTCTCTATTTTATCTACTATTCTTTATTATCGCCTGTAGCGTACATTTTGTATGTCAAACCAACAAAAGCTTTTTATAATAAATATAAGATTTAACTAGAGTGTTGAAAAAAAGTAAAAAGAATGAAGCAACTACCAAGGCGTATGAGTGACATAAACAATATTATTTACAATACCCAAAAGCAAAGCAAAATGGCATTTCAATTATTTTTATTTTTATCTCACTCTACTTATATTTTTCCTTCATAATTTCAGCAGCAAACAACAACGATATCAAGGCAGAAAGAAATATAAAGTTTAAAGGATAAAGTACAAGTAATTGGAACAATTTTTTGTTAAATTAAATTTGAAATTTTCATAAATTGGAAAACATGAGACATTTTAGACAGAAAAAAATAATAGAAGATTTAAAATAATTTATGTGTAATAAAAATAACATTAGAGTTATTTTGTCTTCATTATAAGGTTTTATATGCGAGGGTAGGATTTAAAATAATTTAAATTTATTTATTTGAAGCTTATCCTACTTATTGGTGGTGTATTTACATATAATAAAGGATTTTTTTTTTTTTTTATTTAAGAACGATAATAGAGGTGAGAAAAAAATAGGGTATTACTGACAATTTTTTTTTTTTAATTGTACTTTAAAAAAAAGTCACTTTTTAATTGATAATTTTTAAATCTTTAAGTGACTTTTCTTTTATATAAACATTTTGTATATAATATTAATAAATAGTTACTGTGGCTATTGAAGTACATACATATATTAAAAAATAATTATTATACTGATTAATTAAAAAAGCCATATGATGAATTATTTTATATTTAATTTAGAAAAGAAAATTAACTTCATTCTAAGATATAGTTTCTAAAAATTACCCCTCTGACATTATCTTTTCATGAGCTGGATCAAAATTAAAAATGCCCTTTTTCGTTTTTTTTTTTTTTATTATTTTCATATTTTTACTAAAGGAACAATATGAAACAAAAATTTAGAACCAGGTCCGATTAAGTTCAAAATTTTGCAATTTTTCACAACTAATTTCGATATTTGAATTTTTGACAAATAAATATTTAAAAATAATATGACCAAAATAATACAATATAACCCTCTAGCAGTTATGCCGAAACTTTTTTTCGTTTTTTAAAACTCGAACTTGTTTGAATTTTATTAGAATTTTCCAAAACATAATTTCCATCATATACAAATGTTTGTACATAAGAAGGATTTATATGAATTTGGCATCAGAATATGCGTATTTTTATAGGATTTTTAATGATATACAAGAGCATCTTAGAATGAAAGTAAATTTTCGGGAAATTTTTCACTTTTGGAGCTACATTAGCGCTACCTAAACGGTATTAAGAATCATTCCTAGGAAGTTTATATGTTCTAGAAAGTTGTTTACTGAGATCATAGGTACATTTTTGTAGTTGATTGTTTCCTTGAATTTTGAATGGTTTGCTACCTCTGGACCTGAACAAGGGAAAAAAGGTAAAAAAATCAAATTTTTTTTTTTTTTTAATTTTATATGTTTACAATTTTTGTTTTTTTTTGACAAGAGCTACAACTTTGCCTCAGAGAGTAAATCAAAATTCCGAACGGTTTGCAAGATATGAGCCTGAGAAAATTATCACTTTTTTGCAAAAATGACACCGAGGCCCGAAATATTTGGGGGCCCATAAAAAAGTGCATGACCTTGTGCAAAACTGGGAGACACGGGTCTTTTTTTTTGGTCTATTATTAAGTAGTGGTGTCCGTATATGGTTATATTTTTTCGTGTTGCACTGTGTTATCATTTTAGTTGGAAACATCGATACTTTCTTTTCATTTTGGGGCTACGCTAATATGCATATTATATTATTTTAACTCGACTTACTCGAAAAAGTATTTTTTTTTGTTTGTATCCTCGTTAAAAGTAACCTTTGTATGTTTCATGATCTTTCCCCTTGATGACTTTTTGTACACTGGGTCTTTTAAAAAAGATTTTTTTTTTAAATTTGGAAGCCAACAAGGCCTTTTAAAAACATGCTTACATGTTAAGAAATGTTAGTGATATCCTATTTTAAGGCCCAATATCTCAGCTACAAAGTGGCCAGTCGAGTTCCCCTTCCAAACTTAATATTACACACTCCTCTGCTATGGCTATATGCAATTTTATGTACATACAATGAGCCGATTATAAGTTATAGATTTATTTCTAAAAATTTTAGACTCTGTCCTACTGCGCACTGTAAAACCTACCAAAGTTAAGTTAGAAACTTTTTAGAAAATTGGTAAATTTTTTTGTTCGTTAGTACTTTTTTAGAAACTAATATGTACCAAAATTTTTCACAACGTTTACTTTTAGAATATTAGTATTTTTGTGTAAAATTTTAAAATTTATACTTTAACCCATTTCTTACCACTACCCGATCCCGTTAAGATAAATTAATAAAATTTGGTATGGAGTCTATTTTAGTGACTGTGATCATAAAATCGAAAGATTTGTGATCCTAGCTATTTTAGCTTTCGAGATATCAGGTGTTGCGAAAACGCATCAATGGTTAATTAGGGGTATGTTGTTTCGCTCATATAAGGAGTAGACGTTTAAACAAATTATATGGCAAAAAGAGTTTTATTTTTTATTTAAATTTAGTTTTGTGATTATTTAAAAAATTGTATGTTAAATATGTTTTATGTGAACAAAAAAAATTAGAGGTGGACCATTCCAATTGAAATTTAAGGCAACTAAATAATGACGTAAAAACGTTAAATATCTTACGGTGTAAGAGTAAATAATTTCATATAATCTATAAAATAGATTATATATTAAATAAAATATGTCACACATTAAAGCATTTGGAATGTAATGTACATTGCATTCGATTATCTGTTTGCGCATCATCTCGATTATGATTTCAATACGGTGGTCAGGAAAGCATTTTGGTCCTTCGTACAGACTGCCTAGCCACGTTGTGCTCCAAACACAAATGTTACGTAAATCAATTCTGTTATTCTTGCAGAATATTCCCAAATTTTAAAAATCGTAAATCCTGGTAATATACCAAATGCAGTGGCTCATAATATTGAAACAGGATTTGAAAATTTGGGAAATGTACAAATTTTCAAATGACTAAGAAAAACATGTGTTTTATGTTTACCTTGAATATCCTTTGAGATTTTATTTTGTTTATATTTTGATATCCTCTTAATCTCATTTGATTGAAAACTCAAAATGAACTATTACTTTGAGTAGAGAGCATAGCCTTTTATAGAAAAATGCTGTTTCGAAAATTATGAAATTTTACCTATTCATATTGGTTGTTAACATTTTTAATACTTTGAATAACAAATAATAATATGTAATCATAAAAATTGTAAATATTATGTTTTTCTTTAGCAAATTTTATGACCTTTGAAGAAAATTTATTATCCCTTTTTTAAGACAATTGAAAAAATTTAGCAACAAATTGCATAATTTTATTGGTTTCATTCATCAGTTTTCTAAATTTTTCAGGTAACTCCTTGAATTTTTGTGATCATATTCAATATAACAGCATCCTTTACAAAATACACTTCATATTCAGGTAGCGTCGATCATTTGGAAATTCTTTTTCTTACATTTGTTCTCAATGAGTGTAAAAAATATAACCACTTGTAATTTGCTGACAATTGCATATTTTTTTACTACATAAGTCATAAATAATATAGAATACATTTAAGGCTATTTTAAGGCTATACTAAAAAATTCTATTGAACATGAAGTCTTACTTCAAAAAATTCTATATTGGTTCATTTATAAAGGTTTTCTTAATTATTTTGCATAATTTTAACATACTACATTATCTTAAAAATGTCCATAATTTCAGTGCGCCACCTTGCGTAATGTAGCTAAATCACACTACCCCTAATTGACCATTGATGCGTTTTCGCAACACCAATTTTTTGGAGCTAAATTATTTGTCAAAAAGTGAATAGTTTCATATTTTTTGATGTCTTGGCTATCGTTTTAAAGGTTATTCAAGATGTTTTGTAACATTTTTCGAATGAATTTTTAAATTTTAAAAAAGGGTATTTTATAGACCTTTTTTTGATCCACTCTACCGGGGGTAAAAAATCGCCGGAATTAATCTTTTTTGGTCAATTCAATTAGTTAACATTCCAAGCTAAATGTACATCTATAAAACATTATCATTAATTTGAAACTAAATTAGTTACGGTATAGGTAAACTTACTGATGCGAAAACGCAACAGTGGTTGGAAATGGGTTAAGAACATTTTTGAATATAAATTGTTAACCTTGAAAAATCAATACTTTTTTTTTAGTTAAATCTTTTTGGAGAATTAATAAATTTAAAAAAATTAAATTTGAATTTGTACATATTCTGAAGAATATTATCTTTTCAATATTCCTGCTTTTTTAAATGTAACTTAAACACTTTTTTGAAAATTATTACTATTTTAGGAATGAGATGCTACTATTTGTTTTACAGTTTTTTTATATTTTTTATTTTTGAATTGTTGGTACAGAAAAATTTAAAAAAATGTTTTCTTAAAAATTGGTACTTTTTTTTATTGGGAATGTTTTGAGTTGGTATTTTATCAAATATAATATTTTTCAAAAATGTTGACAACACTTTTATCTAAAAATTTGAACTTTTTTATTTTGTTAAAAAAAGATAACAAAATAAAAAATTTGGAATTTTTTAAATTGGTTTGCAATTTTCTTCTTTTTTTTTTTTTTTTGATACTTAAGAACTTTTTTTTTTTTCGTAAATTACAACTTTTTTTATATTTCTATTTAATAAAAAAAATTTACCATTTTTAAACAATCATTTTAACTTTTTTAAATTGGTAAAATATAGTACTTTATACTATTTTATTAAATACTTGTTAGTAATTTTTGAAAAATTCTTATTGAAAGTGTTTTTGAGCGTTTGCACTTTTGTTGGAAATTAACGTAGGAAATAAGGGGAAAGAGAGGAGAGGATCACCGAGAGGGACTTATTTTTCGTGGGTTGAGTTTAGACCGACGATATGGACAGAGGACATCTAGTGTCTTAATGTTATTGAAACGAACATTTAACTGCTAATGAAATTATTTTGTTATTTTGCTTATGTTATTTTTAAGTTTTGTTTAAATTGTGTAAATAATAATGTAAATAAGGAGTGAGATCGAAAAATTCTTAACAGACATAATATTCAATAACTTGGAAACGGTTGATCTTAGAGTTTTCATTATTTTTTTAATCATTTGATAATTTAGCACAGATCACAGAAATATATAATTTTTATGGTTCTAACCACTAATTATAAAATTGTGGACCATTTTTGAAAACCCTTTCTTTGGAGATTTGATAGTTGCTTCAGTCACTTTTTTGGAATAGTGTGCACATTATCTGTTAAAATCTTCGGTATTTTGGGACACCTTTTTTGTGCCCTTGAATTCACTTTTCACAAGAGCTCAATATCTCTCCACTGGTCTAAGCTATAGACAATTTTGAAAATTAACCTCTCTTGGTACTAAAACTATGTTATTGTTTTGGTACCACTCCAGAGCTTTCTTACCGTAGTGACATGATACCAAATGGATCCAAAAATATGTGGACACGTTGTGCTTTCTTAAGAAATTTTTGCTGCTTTTGGGTTTTAAACTTATCTCCAACATTGCTTCGAGCATTAACAATAAAAATGTTTGAGACACAAGCTGCGAAGATTCTGCCAGCACCTACGTTTCTTCGTCAATTATACAGCTTGAGTATTTTTGTATGAAATTTGGTTTTAAATTCCGATTTTGCTCATTTTGTCTTGTAATTTTTTTTGCAGAATTCCAGTTTGGAATTTTTTGAACTTTATATGTTATCAACTTTCCCATTAGCCTTAAATTTTCGCACCAAATAGTCGAAGCACTGAGAAAACTGAGCTGATTTTCTACCAGATATGTTTGGAGTTCCTTTCAATATGCCTTCAATTTTCTGGCCTACCCAATATCATGTGGTCCTTTTTTCTTTCCGTCCTAGGTTTCAAATCAACAGTCAAATTCTCCTAATACTGTTTAATAACATTAGAAACGGTTTTACGGACGACATTTAATTCTGTGGCCAATTATTTGTAAGACCTATTTGGATTTTTTGAAATTTTTTAATAACTTGTAGGACGTAAATCTTTTTCGTCACTTATTTTGATGAAAATAAGGACAAATTAACATGGTTGTTATTAAAAATAATAACTGAAGTATTTTTCCATGATAACTAGATCAAAAAAAAAATTTTGAATATTGATTCCGAAAAAAGTTATGAGGCAAAATGTGTGTTAAGATTTTTTCGATCTCACTCCTTAAATGAAAATAGATTAATTGGTGAATTGAAAGGAGTGGTGTTTTTTTTTTTTGTATTTAAATTGGAAAGGAGAGTTGCCGAGTAAAAGCGACGAAAAATAAAAGTAGCGAAAGTGTTAGCCAAAATACTTTTTAAATAAACATTAATATCTAATTGAAATTAGTACTTTTTAAAAAATTTATATTTTGAGCCTTGTAAATATTTTTTTTAATTAGTACTTTTTTAAAATAAATTATTTTTTTATTTTGCTACAAATTTGTAATTTACTTAAAAGTTGGAAATTGGCTCAGCTGAATCTATATACCCACCATCTACTTTTTCAAATTTTACGTTATATGAGAATTGGGCGGTAAAGTGGACGGACCACGCTCATTTTTGTTTCCGAGTTTACATTGGTCCTTAAACTATTTGTACAAAATTTCGTTGACGTTTCATTTTATGTGGGAGGTGGGCGGTAAAGTGGGCGGACCACTCCCATTTTAGGTTTCCCTTGAACTATCTGTACAAAATTTCGTTGTCGTATATGCTTTTGTTTAAGAGATATCAGCGGATGAAGTTGCAACGGACACCCCGTGTTTCTCATAACTTTTTTGTTTATTAACCGATTTTGCTCATTTTCAATACCAAACAAACCTTATATAAGATAAATATTTGAGCCAAATTTTGTCCCGTTCGATCCCTATTCTGCTTTCAACAGACAGACAGACAGACGAACATAGCTAGATCGACTCAGAATCTAACTAGGACACAGAAAATATATAATTTATGGGGTCTTGAATGATTCTTCGACATGTTACACACGGAATGACAAAATCAATATGCCCCCCATCTTTTTGATGATGGGTATAAAAATAAATATTTCCTAAAGGGAATTTTAAGCAAAATATAATATATCAAGAAAAGGATGGATATATGTTTTGATTAGTGTCATCTCTGATCTAATTTTGCTATAATATATATTGATATCATTGCAACTTGCCATTTTTGTTAATTGCTTTGAGTATAACTAATTCCATATTAAGATTATTTTCATAATAAAAGCCGTCTTCAAGCATATAAAATTTTTTTAACATTTTTATTATTTTATACATTTTTATCAATAACAATTTCTACTACAAATATTTTAATGACACCAAGAAATACTTTACACAAAATTCTATTGAATCTATTTTAAATATTTAAAAAAAAAATCAAGCAATTTGTATTTTAGCTTAAACAGTTATATTCTTAATGCTTCCAAGTTATATTTTTTTTTTACATTTAAACGTTCTCCTCCCACAGTCAATAACAATAAAAACCAATTGTTACAAATGTCTTCATCTATTTGGCTTTTACACTTAAACACTTTAGCATACAGAAAAACACTTACACACACACAATCATATTTAGAAATACATTTGAAAGTTGTAGATTTTAGTTAATAGTAGTGGCTGTAGTTGTAGACAATAACAAAGAAACAGCTTAAACCAAGTGGGAAAGTTAAAGAAGAAGTATTTGAAAACTATAACGATTGTTGCAAATACACTTAAAGACTCCAATACAGACATACATACATATGTATAAACTCTCATGCAGTTATGTGTCTACTACTCAAGTAACAAGTGGATTCTTATTTTATTTACTCCTATGTGTGTCTTTGGTGGCTTAAAGCCAAATGTATAAGAACAAGAAAAAATAAAATTCTTAAAAGTCACCAAATTTATAGTGTAGAGTTCTTTTATAACAGAAATAGAAAGTAGAAAAATAAAAAAACTTAAGACTTTCTTAAAAATGACAATAGAGCATAGCAGTGTAATCTACGAAAAACGAAAAACCAACTTCTTTAACCACTATCTACGACATGATGTGGCAAATCACATACATAAGTAGCACATGTTGCACAACCCTAAAGAATGAGCAGAAATAATGGTAAAAAAGGAAGAATGAAATAAAATTAACTTCCATAATAAATTTATAGACTACAGAGGGAAAAAGAAAAAAGCGTTTCATACCCTACATTCAATCAGTTTGAATTCTAACATATGTACACACATGTAAAATTATACACGTACGTTAAATAAAGTTAGAAAAGATTCAATAGAAAACCATTGCCTCATCTATGTATATGCACTATGGGACAGATAAATAAATTTTAGTTATTAGTTGTTTGTGTGTGTACGTTTTTCTGTTTGTTTGTTTCTAAAACCAATGGGAGGTCTGTCAGTTTGTGTGCACATGTCCACATAGATTTCCTAATACATGTGCATTTGAACGTGTGTTTGTATGATTACACAGAAGAAAATTAGCTACTAAAATGTAGATCAAAAATATGCTATTTGGTAATTTCTATATAATATACAATCTTACATTAAAGTCATTAAATATGGGTTCTTATTAATATTCGAGTCCAAATAACGATCTCTTTTGAAATTTACATCTTTATATCTTCTGATAAATCAGTCTTTCAAATTATCTATAGAAAAATCCAATAAGCAAATCCCCATATATTTTATACTTTTAAAAAATAAAACCAGAGTACAATTTTCACAAAACAAAATTTCTCTAAATTAACTACCAGTTTCCCACAAAGAAGTACCCACTTAAAAAAGTACGATTTTCACAAAAGTAAACATTCAAAAAGAAAAAAATATAACAGCATTTCAGAATATATAAAATTTTATCAAATTTATTTTTAAAACTTAATCAATTATTTTCGAAATATAAAAAAAAATAGCAATTTACAAAAAAAAACCTCAAATTTTTTCAGATTAAATGTAAAATTGAAAATAGGATTTTTTTAAGTTCTTTTTGAATATTAATTTTCGAAAGAAAAAACAGTTTCAAAAAAATACCAATTTGAATTTCATAAGTACCACATCCAAAAAGTACTATTTGTAAACATAAGTACCAAACAAAAAATAAACAGCTTTCACAATAATGTACCAATTTTCAAAAGAAAAATCTTTACCTCGATTTAAAAAATACAAATGTTATAAAAAGTACCAATTTTTCGAATAGGTACAAAAGTACAGATTTACTAAAAATAAATTTCAATTTTTATAAAAACTTCCTTTCTTCAAAAAAGTAACAATTCATAATAAAATAAGTTATTCTCTAAAAAATTATCTAACTTTAAAAAAATTACCTTTTTTTAAAATACAGTACATATTTGGAAATTTATTAATTTCAGCAAAAATTTAAAATAGTATCAGTTTTTAAAGTAAAGCACTAGTTTTTCTAAAGAAATACAAATTTAATTAATGTAACAATTTACAAAAAAAATATATAATTAAAATGAAGGGTACTTGTAGCGTTCTTTTACTGTTTTATACTGAAACATTTTTCAAATGTTATACAATATTTTATGTACAATTCATTTTTAGGTTTTACTTCAATTTTATGTTCAATAATTTTACTAATTTTAATATTGATACTAAAGTACTATTTCCATAAAAGGTAAAATGAAAAAAGTAAAAAAAAAAAAAAAAATAAAAAACTAATTTTTAAAATGGTACTAGTTTTTTAAAAAAGGTGCGATTTAAAATATAAGTTCCAATTTGCAAAATAAAGTATCAATTTCAAAAGATACTAAAATTCCAAAATAGGGCCAGCTTACAAAATAAAGGTGTAATTAAAAATGTATCATCTTTTAACATTAAATTTCAAAATCAATACCAATTTTCATTCAGTACTAATTTTCAAAAGAAAAATAAATTTAACAAAATTATAAATTTTCAGAAATAATTATAATAATAATAATAATAATTTTAAAAAACTAGTATACGAATTATTTAAAAAGGACCAATTTTCAAAAAATCATCGATTTAAAATATTAATTACTAGTTTACAAAATAAAGTAAACTTTACCAAACAAAGTATATTATAAAAAGAGACCGGTTTACAAGATAAAGAACTAACTATATAAAAAAGTACCAATTTAAAACATTAGTACCAGTTTAAAAACTAAGAAATACAAAGGATTTAAAATATAAACTAGGGAAGAGAACTGGTTCAAAACTAGTCACGTGACAGGTTCTCATGGTTAGTGAACGATTCCAGTTCCGGAACTTAATATTGGAGGAACATGTCACCTTTGCATGGGGTTCTCATTGGAGGTGGCTAATTAGCATCATGGGACAGGTCACAAATCTAATAAATTTTTTTTTTTTGTTTTTTTTTATTATTCTATTTTAAAATTTTTCTATTTTATAATTTTCATTAATGTCGGATAAAAGCATCCTGAATCGTACCTATGTTCCTCTGACGTATCATACGTTTTATAGTTTTTAACGCTAACCACTCAACCACTGATTTTTATTGCGCACGAGTTACTAATCGCGAAATAAACAAGCATGTTTGAAATGGATCATAGGTTAATATAGATATGAAGCTCCGTTTTCAAAAACCTATGTCGGTTATCAAAAAAAAAAAAGACTAAGTTTGTAAAATTTTTCATTTTGATTAATCTTTTTAACCCATTTCTTACCACTACCCGATCCCGTTAAGATAAATAAATAAAATTAGGAACGGAGTTTATTTTAGTAATTGTGATCATAAACTCGAAAGATTTGTGATCCTAGCTTTTTTAGTTTCCGAGATATCGGGTGTTGCGAAAACGCATCAATGGTCAATTAGGGGTATGTTGTTTTGCTCATATACGAAGAAGACGTTTAAACAAATTGTATGGCAAAATGACTTTTTTTCGTCATTTAAATTTAATTTTGTGATTATTTTACAAATTGTATGTTAGATATGTTAAGTGTGAACAAAAATAATTGGAGGTGGACCATTTCAATTGAAATTTAAGGCAAGTAAATAATGACGTAAAAACGTTAAATAGCTTACGGTGTAAGAGTAAATAATTTCATATAATCTATAAAATAGATTATATATTAAATAAAATATGTTACACATTTGGAATGTAATGTACATTGCATTCACTTATCTGTTTGCGAGTCATCTCGATTATGATTTCAATACGGTGGTCAGGAAAGCATTTTGGTCCTTCGTACAGACTGCCTAAACACGTTGTGCTCCAAACACAAATGTTATGTAAATCGATTCAGTTATTCTTGCAGAATATTCCCAAATTTTAAAAATCGTAAATCCTGGTAATATACCAAATGCAGTGGCTAATAATATGATGTATTTCAATTGAAACAGGATTTGAAAATTTGGGTAATGTACAAATTTTCAAATGACTAAGAAAAAAATGTGTTTGCTTTCATTTATCCGTGCACATATATTCACAGATTTTTTTTATTATACCTTGAATATCCTTGGAGATTTTATTTTGTTTATATTTTGATATCCTCTTAATCTCATTTGATTGAAACCCCAAAATAAACTATCACTTTGAGTAAAGAGCATGGCCTTTTATAGAAAAAGACTATTTCGAAAATTATGAAATTTTACCTATTCACATTGGTTTTTAACATTTTTTAATACTTTGATTAAAAAATATTAGTGTGTAGTCATAAAAATTTTAAATATTATGTTTTTCTTTTGCAAATTTTATGACCTTTGAAGAAAATTTATTATCCCTTTTTTAAGACAATTGAAACAATTTAGCAACAAATTACATAATTTTATTGGTTTTATTCATCAGTTTTCTAAATTTTTCAGGTAACTCCTTGAATTTTTGTGATCATATTCAATATAACAGCAACCTTCATAAAATACACTTCATATTCAGGTAGCGTCGATCATTTGGAAATTCTTTTTCTTACATTTGTTCTCAATGAGTGCAAAAAATATAACCACTTGTAATTTGCTGACAATTGCATATTTTTTTTACTACATAAGTCATAAATAATATAGATTTTTTAAGGCTAGAGTAAAAAATTCTATTGCACATGAAGTCTTACTTCAAAAAAATCTATATTCGTTCATATTTAAAGGTTTTCTTAATTATTTTGCATAACTAACATACTACATTACCTTAAAAATGTCCATAATTTCAGTGCGCCACCTAGCGTAATGTAGCTAAATCACTCTACCCCTAATTGACCATTGATGCGTTTTCGTTAGTTTCATATTTTTTGATGTCTTTGCTATCGTTTTAAAGGTTATTCAAGATGTTTTGTAACATTTTTCGAATGAATTTTTAAATTTTAAAAAAGGGTATTTTATAGACCTTTTTTTGATCCACTCTACCGGGGGTAAAACATCGCCGGAATTAATTTTTTTTTCTTTTTATGGTCAATTCAATTAGTTAACATTCCAAGCTAAATGTACATATATAAAACATTATCATTAATTTTAAACTAAATTAGTTACGGTATAGGTAAACTTACTGATGCGAAAACGCAACAGTGGTTGGAAATGGGTTAAATTAAGTTTTTCTTAAGCTTCATATATGTGTTAATAATCTACGAAATTGACTCTCAACTGCCATTTATTGAGTGTGGTGGTGTCGACTGGTTCTCAACTGGAAATTTAATGAAGATTTAGGTGTCAATTGGTACTCAACCGAAACTGAGGGCCCGGCCCAATACTGCAATTGCCAGCAATTTCCCCCCGGAAAGTAATAATTTAAAAGATACTAATTTACAAAAAGGAGACAAAATAAAATAAAAAAATAAAATAAAATTTCAAAAAATAGTACCAATCTCCATCAATAAGTATCAATTTTTAAAAATGTTAAAAGGTTTTTATTTAAAATAAATTATAAAAATAACCTACAAATTAAAAAAAAATAATAATAATAATAATTTAAATGTTTGGAAAGCAGTACCAGTTTCGAAAATAAATGTCAATTCAACAAAATTGCCAATTAAAAAAATCAAATAATTAACCAGTTTTAATAAAAAGTATAATTAAAAAAAAAAAAATATTATTTTTCCAAAAAGGTTAAAATTTCAAAGTTCAAATAAAAATAAAATTTTAAAAATAGAAATATTTAAATGGTACCAATTAAAGAAAAAAGACCACCGTTTTAAAATAAAAGTATTACTTTAAAAGATACAATTAATTTTCTAAATAGTATTAATTCTCAAAAAGTACTAAGTATCAATAAAAGATTTATGTTTTCAAGAAAAAGTAAAAATTATCAAAACAAAAAAAAAAATATTTTATAAAGAGATATTAAATAAAATGAACAAGTCCAAAAAAAAAAAACACTATTTTAAAAAACAAGTACCAATTGTCAACAATTGTAACAATTCTTAAAGAGAACTAATTTTCAAAACAGGTTTAAGTGTTCAAAAAAAGAATGCAATATTGGTTTTAAGGAATTGAGTCCTTCGATAACTCTTATCACGCACAAGTGTGAAAGATAAGGGTTGTTTTATAAATAGACGATACTCATGCGTGGGAAAAAAATACATACAAATGTTTACAACAATAAAGTCATAAAATTTGAAAAGTACTTAAAAGATAAAAAATAAAATTTACAAATAATAAATTTCCAAAAGTAAAAAACATTAAAATGTATTCAACATAGTTTGAACAAAGAAAAAAAAATATGATTTTAAAAAATGTTTCAGTTGCCAACGAAAAAAAAAAAAACAATATATAAATTCAATACTATTTATTCTTGAATATTTCTTAAAATATCCTTCGCCTTTGATATATCATTATTTTCATATATTTATTATTATAATTTATTAAATTATTTGTTTACAAAGCCCAGTCTATAGTCGAGACTATAGTCTAGTTATAGTCGAGATTATAGTCTAGACTAATCAATAGATGAGACTATTCTCTAGTTTATAGTCTCGACTATAATCGAGTTTATAGTTGAGACTATAATCTAGTTTGTAGTCGCGACTATAGTAAAATTTATAATCTAGCTTTTAGTCGAAACAAACCAGCAAAAATTATTTAGGTACTAGTAAGCAGTAAAAAATTATTCATGTCTGCCGATAGCACATCTTTGATGCGCTTTCGAGTATGTTATAAAAGGAAGCGAGAAATTTACATTGGTTTCATATTTTTTTTTTTTTTTTACTGAATTGCAACCTGCATCCTCTCACGCTTACGTGGATGCAGAATGGTAAGGGATTGACTTTTCTTCTTTCAATTTTTATTTACGATTTGAAAAAAGGTTCTGCTAAGTTGAATGAAGCAACCGCGTTGATTAGTTGTGATCGTGTGTTCAAAGTATTAAGAAGTAAGTTTGTTTGTGAATGTCGGAAAAAAATAGTAATATACTTAAAAACCTAATAAAATTGTAAATAAATTTATACTTTGTATTTATAAAATACTTATAAAATTTATATTTTTTTGAAAACAATTATTTTATAATAACAAAATAAAATTATTTATTAAATTATTAAAGCTTCAAATATATTGTATATCGTTTTCATTATAATATACAAAAAATTACACGTATTTTGTGTTTTATTATTTTTAATTCTCAGTTTTACTTTTTTCTTGGAGAAATTTTGTGTTTTTGTTTTTATCTCGTACGGTACGTTTCCATGTTTTTTTTTTTTTTTTTTTTTTTTGTGATCATTTTTCTTTTCAAATTTTTAGTTATTTATTTTTTTGCAGATTCAACAATTAATTATTATCCCAATGAAAAAGAGCATTTTATTAAATTTAGTTGAACTGATTTAATAAATTTCAGATTTTTATTATTAAAAAAGTTGATTATAAAATAAATCAAATAAATAAAAAATAATAATTTTTATAAATGCATTATTTTAATTCAAAAAGGCATGATTTCATAGCTTCTAGGATCTCTTAAAGATTCACATAAAAGAGGCATGATTTCATCATATATATGTGCATAATAGAGACATGTATGAACCTAATATGTAGCGCAGCAAAGAGACCTACCAAATGGGACATCACGAACAAAAATCATGCCTTCTTGAAGCAGGTTGGTAAGGGAGAGTTCTCTTATCTCTCCCTTACAAACCTGCTTCTGGGTATATAGCAATTATTGCTGGGTATACTCTAGTTTATAGTCGCGACTATAGTCTAGTCTATAGTAGCGACTATAGTCTAGTCTATAGTCGAGACTATAGTCTAGTCTATAGTCGAGACTATAGTCTAGTCTATAGTCGAGACTATAGTCTAGTCTATAGTCGAGACTATAGTCTAGTCTATAGTCGAGACTATAGTCTAGTCTATAGTCGAGACTATAGTCTAGTCTATAGTCGAGACTATAGTCTAGTCTATAGTCTAGTCTATAGTCTAGTCTATAGTCTAGTCTATAGTCTAGTCTATAGTCTAGTCTATAGTCTAGTCTATAGTCTAGTCTATAGTCTAGTCTATAGTCTAGTCTATAGTCTAGTCTATAGTCTAGTCTATAGTCTAGTCTATAGTCTAGTCTATAGTCTAGTCTATAGTCGAGACTATAATCTAGTCTATAGTCGAAACTATAGTATAGTCTATAGTCGAGACTATAGTCTAGTCTATAGTTTAGATTGTAGTTTAGTCTATAGTCAAGACTGTAGTCAAGCCGATTCTAAAGTCGATAATATAGTCAAGTCTATAGTCGAGACTGTAGTCAAGCCGATATAGTTAATAGTCGTGACTATAGTCTATAATAAAATCGGGATTTTAATTGTGTAAATATTAAGTATCAATTTTCCCAAAAATTTTGTAGTATTATTAATATTTCTGCAAAATTTATTTCAATTTCAAAACATAATCATGTATCAAATTGGGATCTGTAAATTGATTAAACGATTTATAAGAATATAGAAAGGCAGACAAATAGGATGGACGAACAGAAAGATCGCGATTAGAGCAAGCATCAACACATACCTAGTTTACCCACCTCTTTTATTGTATATATTTCGTAGGCCCATATACGGAACTCTCAAATTATTAAAATAGGTATTTTTATTTAATAATATGCGTTTATAAACTTATCAATATAATATTGTGTATATAAATCATTCTGTATTTACTATATTTTTAAAATCAATTAAATTTTAACTTACATTTTTTAGAAGGGGCACTTTATTATCTGAAATAAAAAAAGAAAAATTAAAAAATTATTTTAATTTTTTCATTAATAAATTAAACTAAACTAAATAAATAAAAAAATTTTATAACCAAGTTTCACGAAAAATGTCTAGTTAGAAAAGAAAAGAAAGCTTGTTTCTCATTATTTTTAAACAAAATATTATTACTCATACAACCTGTAGTCCATTTAAAAAAAATAATTAATTATAAATTACTTATACCACTAGTATTCCATATCATATTCAATATAAATATTTTGCAAAAGTGAATTTTACACAAATTAAAATGTAATTTTTTCATTCCTTAAATTTCTCTAAGTGCAATCACATCTCTTACCAAATATGTATGTGTGTTATTGTCATATAGCAACAGTATTAGTAAATAGTGGTGGCAGGCAGTAGTAAATATTGTCAGTTTTAGCTGTTTAACATTTAAGGCGTAAACGTGATTTATTTTAATAGATAATGATAATGTTTTATCGATTTTTATCTACTCGTATTACTTTTGCCATAAACTTAATGGATAAAGGCTGAAAATAACTCAAATACTCAAAGCCAACAAAAAAACATTCTGAAAGTGAGAAAAGAAAAAAAAAAAAAAAAAAAACTTTCGCACAAAATCTTCCATTTAAAGCAACAAGCCAATAATAGTTTGTGTGTCTGTTGATTTTACCTCCATTAAGCTTTCCCTACCAACAAAAAAAAAAAAAAAGGAAGCACATAAATCAAGGCTGAACTGCCAGTCTGGCAAAAGACAAATATAATTAATAATGTTCGAAAACAGAGATTATCTGAGATTTCTGTCCGTTTGTCTACTTGACTTCCACAGTGTTTGCATTTAAAAAATGGTAAAAGTGTAAATTTTAATAATTTAATTGAATTTGATGGATTTTAATAGATTTTGAATTGAAAAAGGGAAGAAAATATTTCAAGTGTGTGACAGCTGTGTTGTAATAGCATTAAATTGTCAATAGTTGATGATTTGTGGTAGTAATAGAATTCAGTTTTATAAAGAAATTTTAGAGTTTTAAAAAAGCTTGATTGATTTTTGTAAATTGCTCTAATTTTATAAATGATGGATTAGTCTTAAATAACATTTGTGATATTAAACCATACACAAATTTATGGAATAAAAAATTATAAAAATAATAATACTTAAAATGTAATTGGCAAATGTTTTGAGAAGCAACTTGACACATGAGGGTAAGAGGAGAACTTGTTCTAAATTTATATAATAAATAACATTTATAATATTTTATTACTAAAATTATCATGCGTTAAAAAAATTATTTGGTAATAATTATTTGCAATTGAAATTTGCAGTTTTTATTTTTAATATTTATTAAGAAAAGTTCTATATAATGTTTAACTGATGAAGTCTTATGCAAGCTAAAATTAAACCAAATTCAATTGATTTGTCTTTCAAACTGATTCCACCAGTCTGTAATTGCTGTTGATTTAATTACTTGAGCACCCACACTTTTTTCATTTTTTATTTATTTTGTTGAAAAAGGTGTGATTTATTTTGCAAAAAACGTTAACTAAATAAAAACCTACTTAAATTGAAATCCAAAAGCAGATAGTACTCAATAACAGTGTATTTTATTTAAAACTATAGCATGAAAAATTCAACTCAATGAACTTTTAAAAGCAAGCGAAAAAATCTTAAAACCGGTGAATGAATATATATAATGAGAGTGGCAAGTACTTGAAGAGCATCTACGTAAAAAACAGAGAAAGGACAGAGAACGAAGAAAGTAGAAAATTTAACTAAAGCCTCAACAATACATAGTTAATTCCATGTAAATGATATAAACCAGTTTTTAGTTAAGACAGAACTATAATCGAGGCTATAGCCTGTATTCGAAACTATAGTCTAGTCTATAGTCTAGTTTATATATAGTTACATCTATAGTCAAGACTTTAGTCTAGTCGATAGTTCAGACTACAGTCTACTTGATAGTCGAGACTATAGTCTAGTATATAGCCCATAGTCCAGACTATATTCTAGTATACAACCCATAGTCCAGACTATAGTGTAGTCGATATTCGAGACTATAGTCTAGTCGATAGTCGAGACTACGGACTAGTTCATAGTGGAGACTATAGTCTAGTCCATAGTCAAAACTATAGTCTAGTTCATAGTAAAGACTATAGTCTAGTTCATAGTCGAGACTATAATCTAGTCTATAGTCGAAAATATAGTCTAGTCCATTGTCGAGGTAATAGTAAAGTCTGTAGTATATAGTCTAGACTATAATCTTGTCTATAGTTAAGACTATAGTCTAGTCTATAGTCGAGATTACAGTCTAGCTATAGTCCAGACTATAGTGAAGTCGAGACTATAGTCTAGTTCATAGTGGAGACTATAGTCAAGTCTATAGTCGAGACTATAATCAAGTCTATAATCGAGAAACTATAGTCAAGTCTATAGTCGCGACTATAGTCTACAGTCGATATTCGAGACTATAGTTTAGTCGATAGTCGAGATTATAGTCTAGTCGATAGTCGAGACTATAGCCTAGTTCATAGTTGAGACTATAGTCCAGTCTATAGTCGAAACTATAGTCTAGTCCATTCTCAAGGTAATAGTAAAGTCTGTCTATGGTCGAGACTATAGTCCAGTCTATAGTCGAGACTATAGTCTTGTCTATAGTCGAGACTATAGTCTAGTCCTTAGTTAAGACTATAGTCCATTTTATGTCGAGACTATAATCTAGTCCATAGTCGAGACAAAAGTCTAGTCTGTAGTCTAGTTTAAATTCGAGACTATATTCTAGTCTATAGTCTATAGTCGAGACTATATTCTAGTCTATAGTCTATAGTCGAGACTATAGTCCAGTCTATAGTCGAGACTAAAGTCTATTCTACAGTCTAATCTGTAGTCGAGACTATAGTCTAGTCTATAGTCGACAATATAGTCTAGTCTATTGTCGAGATTATATTCTAGTCTATAGTCGAGACTATAGTCTAGTCTATAGTCGAGACTATGATCTAGTCCATAGTCGAGACTATTGTCTTTACTTTGTAGTCGAGAGAATAGTCTAGTTTATAGTTGAGACTGTAGTCTATTATAGTCTATTATAGTTTATAGTCACGACTATATTCTAGTTTATAGTTGAGACTATAGTATATTTTATAGGTGAGACTATAGTCTAGCTTATGTCGAGACTGTGCTGTAGGCTAGTTTATAGTCAAATCTATATCTAGTTTATAGTCGAGACTATACCTAGTTTAGTTTATAGTATCGACTATAGTATAATTTATAGTTGGTCTATAATTTATTTTATGATTCCGACTTTAGTTTGATCGCTCCACTATAATTAATTCCACTCCTTACCTATATAAAAATCTTCTCTATATAAATATTTATAAAAAATCGAATAAAGACAAAAATAGTAAAAAAAAAAAAAAACAACCTCATCAAAGTTCTAGTGATGCATATCAACATGTATGAAAATCCAATAACAATCCGTCTTTTTTATGCCCTCTTTCACATTGTTGGCAACAGTACAACATTCATACGTACGCTTTTACATTTTTAAACGTGGTACCATAACGTAAAGCAGCAACAATTGTGTTGTTAAGCCACAAAATATCAGCCTTCAATGGCTTAAAATCTAAAAGCAGATGCGGGAATCAAGAGGTAAACGTAGATTGTAAGAGAGAGAGAGAGTATAAAGTGTTTTACATACGCAAACGTTCATTCACTTGCATTTCATTAGCAGCTATCAGCAACTAAAAATCACAGACATACATATATGTAAAAACCAAAAAAGTAAAAAATAAAAATAAAAATACTGGTACTTTTACAGACATGAACACACACACTTTTACATATAGAATGCATTGGCTTTGTAAGAGTTTATCTGCGTATAGTTTGTTTGAGTATTTGTGTAAAGTTTTTATTATTACTATTTTTCTGTATGTATGTAGGAAGGTTTTTTATAAACTTTTTGTAAGTCTTGCAAATGTATGCCACAGTCATGCATGTTTTATACTTGAATATAACAAACATACATACATTCACACATTTATATATATAGATATGTATGTATGTATGTATGTATGTATGTATGTATGTATGTATGTATGTATGTATGTATGTATGTATGTATGTACGTATGTATATAAAATTATACAATCATTTACTCAGTCATCATCATACAATATGTATGAAAATGGTGGTATTATGCATTACGCTCTACAGCTGCACTAATGACTTTTTCAACACTAAATCCATACTGGATACTGGATCCATAAGGCAAAATCTTTTCATCTCTTTCAGGCTTTACTTCGTCCCTACTGTTTGCTGCATACATACCTCTTTTGATATATTTTACATTTATCCACAAATACATGAACATATATAAATACACTGGGTATAACTGTTTGACTTTTTGCTTTATACACTTAGAAAAAATCCATATATTGTTATGACTAGATTGGACAAAAGTGAATTGGCCGTAAAGCAACTGTGACAAAAATTCTTAGATTTATAGTAGAGTAAACTAAATTTTTGTAGAAAATCATATTAAGTAGTTCAACATTATTTTTAAAATCAGAATCTACCTTTTTTAAACTTAGATTTATGCACAGACAGTTGCAAAGTAATCACCAGGATAACCATAAAAAAACTTCTTAAAATCAGAAAATATGCTCTTATATGTGAAATTAGGCTCTTAATCATTGGTCGGCAACCATAGCACCCAGGTGCAGGGAGTATTCGCTCTTTTCACATACACAACATGAACGTCAACAAAAAAAAGTAAAAATTCGAAATAAACTGATAAATCGCAAAACAAACATCTTAAGAAAATTAAAATTCAATTCAATTCAATTTCAGTTCTATACAGATCGACCAATAGATTTGTATATCCTCTCGTTGTGCTCTTAAGTATAAATACGCTAACATACGGCAACATCATTTTGGTTGCCGTGGCACAGTGGTTCCAAAACGCTTTTTTTTATTAATTCAGTAACTATTAAACCGCTAGAGATATCTCAATTGACATGATCAGAACTGAGGTGTTTTCGAGTTGATTTGGAAGAGTACAGGTTCCTATTTTATTTTTATTTTCTTGAAAAATCGTTAAAAATTCATTTATGATATGACAGAAAAGAAATTTTATATGTAGATAGTCCTTGTAAATCTCTACAAAAAATATGCTTACATATAAGCTATACATCTTTTAGTTTAAGAGATATTCTGGTCGAAATGAATTTTTACCTCATGTTTAGCCTCGTTATTTTTTAGTTTTTTTTTAAAATATACCCTAAAATTTTTCTAAATTATTCGCTAGATCCCTTACAAATTTTTAAACAATATTGCTGCAAGAATCATATAAATATATAAATCCGTTAAAAAGTTATAATAATCTAATGTTGGAACTTTTAAACAAATTTACATTTTTTTGGTTTTTTTCCAAAAAGGTGGCAATATTTATTCACTGATTAAATTAGTTTTTTGTTCTGAGCTTTATCATTTTATTTAATGTTTTAAAAAGAAATCTTAATGTAAATGCGTGTAAAGTAAATTCGTAGGAGTTTAGGGCAAAAGCCTGTCCACAAGCCCTATCCAAATTTTGTCAATTTTGGAAATTTTTGTTTACTTTTTTTGTTATGTTCTCAAATTGCAAAGCGGGATCGACTTAAAAAATATTAATTTTATAGCTCTATATATAATTGCATACACCAAAAAAGTAGTTACTGACGGAGGTCCCTTATAACGACAGGGTGACCATTTCAATGAAAAAAAGTATTTTTTTTTTTTACCACGTTTTATACGGATTGGGATTTTGAGTATTTCCTTCCTTAAGTCCTTCAAGAAATTCTGCGATCAAATTACATTCCACTTACTTTTATTTTATAAATTATTAATCTCCATATTCTAACGTTGTCTTACATACCAAATACTTGTATAAAAAATTTATACTTTTGCTTAAAACTTAGTAAAAACTTGGTCTCCTCTAGCCAAATTAAGCAAACATAAAAATTCTATAATTGTTGTAACAAAATTTTACGGCCACACAGTAGCGTCACATAAGCAGTCAACTAACCCAGGCTTAAGAGTGAAAATAACTCTGTGTATTTCTTCTAACTATAAGAAGTTTTTACTTTTTTATATTAAATATATCTCTCTATCCCTTTTTTCTTTCAGTGTTACATTATATACTGTAAATTTTAGTATGTATGTTTGTTTATATGTGTATGAGTAAATACGATGTGTGCATGAGCTTAATAGGTTATATAGGAGGCATTAAAAGCATGAGGTTTTATTTGAAAAATCAATAGCTTTTCGGTGTTATAGGGAAATATAAAAAATAAGCGTCAGCAACAATAGCACTATAATCATATACATATAATCGCAATAAAAGACAGACAGACATACGAACAGATATTGTTGATCATTTATTAAAAACAAACCAGCATTTATGTATGAATGAAATTCTCACTATGTATGTATGTATGTATGTATGTATGTATTCATATGGGTGAGTATATAAAATTTACAATAGTATTGTATTACTTTAGTTTTTAAAGTTGCAATTGCCAACATTACTTAAGCTATTTCACAGTGCCAGTTCTATCAGCTACTATTATATAAAAATGTGTATTAAGACGTCATTTTACCGAATTTTTATTACTGTATACTTCTCTAATTCAAAATTTAAAATTTAGCTAATACTGCATTCCTTTGCTTTGATTATATTACAAAATATCCCTAAAATAGAGAAATACTACATATTTGGGTGGAAGAATAACTAATTGTTATTCTTAGTGACTAATTTATTCGTCAACGTTTAATCAACTGCACTAACTGCTGGGAAATTCATATTTTTTTAAGAGATGAGTAAATGTTAGTGTTTTTTTATTAATGTATATGTATGTGTTTAATGATTATTTTGTAATGAATGCAACAGTCGTTTAATACATTTTTCTGATTTTTTTATTTTTGCCAAATAAGCAATTTACTGAAACAGCAAGTAATAATGGTGGAGTATTAACAAAAATTTTTTATTAAAAATCTCAGCTAAAAATAAGTAACAAAAATAACTCGTAAAGAAATATTTTGTTTATTAAAAATATGAACTTAAATAAGTTAGTATTTATATGTATTTAAAATAAAAAGCAAGCTCGAATGTTATATTTGGCTCTGCCGAATCTATATACCCACCATCAACTTTTTCAAATTTTACGTTATATGAGAGGTGAGCTGTAAAGTGGGCGGACCACGCCCATATTTGGTTTTCAAGTTTATATCGACACTCGAACTATCTGTATACAATTTTTTTATCATACATGCTTTTGTTTAAGAGATATCAGCTGAAAATAACTTTTTTATTTATTAACCGATTTTGCTCATTTTCAATACCAAACATACCTTATATAAGATAAATATTTGTGACAAAATTTCGTTACCCTACGTTGTCCCGTTCGAACCCTATCTTGCTTTCAACAGACAGACAGACGGACATAGCTAGATCGACTCAGAACCTAACCAGGACCCAGAAAATATATAATGTATGGGGTCTTAAATGATTCCATCGTCATGTTATGCACAGAAAGACAAAATCAATATTCCCCCAACTTTTTGATGGTGGGTATAAAAAAAATTTAAAATGAATAAAATAATTAAGTTCAAATTTAAATATTTTCAGAACTAATTTAATTATTTTTGTGTATGAACTTAGGTCACTTTCAAAATAAACGGATTAGATATTAAAGCTACCTTAATCCAAATTGGCTTAGCGCACCCATATGGTAACGAAAATAACGAACGTTGGGGTAAAATGTGTCAAAAGTGGCGTTAAATTGAATCTTTAAATTTAAAATTTTGTAATAAAGTTGGGCACTGAATAAAAATAGACAAAATTATGTATCAATATCAATTAAAATCTTTAAACTAGATTGTGCTGTTTTCTTATAAGAAGCTGTCAAAGTTAAGAATTTTTTTACATTTTTGAAAAATGGTAAAAAATTCAATTTTCATAAGCTTTCAGTGTATTTATTTTAAATAAAAAGTCTTTTAAGGTAAAAATTTAAAATAAAACCATCAACTTGAGATATTTAAGTTTACTTTTCTTCAAGTATTTGTAAATTATATTTTGTCCTAATATTTTTGTTATTTTTTTGAAAATTGTCTTAAAATACAATAATTTTCATGGAATGCAACTTAAAATGTTACAGGATGTTTGTTCTGAAAATTTTTTTAAAAAATGGTATATATTGCCCACTTTAATATTACGAAAAAAAAATCGTGTGCATATATAGCCCGATTTGAGAAAATGTTTATTTATTATTTTTTTTTTTTTTTTAAAAAAACTCCAGTAGATTTCATAAAAAAAAAAAACAGCTTAAGTGCAGACATTTTTTTAGCTTTATTAAACATTAAACAGTGGTAAAGAATTTAAATAAATCTGTAACTTCTAATCGGCTGGTTGGATTTACATGAAATTTCACGTAGGCGTAGCAGAGAGACAGTTTGAGTTTCGAAGCAGAATCCAATATAAGCATCGGTAGCGGAACTAATGGGGTTCAAAATAGGGTACTAGTGTCATGAAAAATGTTTAACCTCTAGCGAATTTTTGTTCCTTACCCGATTTCCAAGATTTTTATATTACCTTAAAGACCTTAATAAATCCTTTAGAAAACATACTTGCATTTAAACATTTTTCTTGAGCCATTTAAACCCAAATGTATAGACGAGCGGACGGACATAGTCATGCTACCACAAAACAATTTAGAATTCTTAACATACATAATATTCAATAACTTGGAAACGGTTGATCTTAGAGTTTTCATTATTTTTTTAATAATTTGATAATTTAGCACAGAACACAGAAATATATAATTTTTATGGTTCTAACCACTAATTATAAAATTGTGGACCATTTTTGAAAACCCTTTCTTTGGAGATTTGATAGTTGCTTCAGTCACTTTTTTGGAACAGTGTGCACATCTTCTGTAAAAATCTTCGGTATTTTGGGACACCTTTTTTTTTGCTCTTGAATTCACTTTTCACAAGAGCTCAATATCTCTCCACTGGTTTAAGTTATGGACAATTTTGAAAATTGACCTCTTTTGGTACTAAAACTATGTTATTGATTTGGTACCACTCCAGAGCTTTCTTACCGTAGTGACATGATACCAAATGGGTCCAAAAATATGCGGATACGTTGTACTTTCTTAAGAAGTCTTTTTTGTAAATATTCCTTTATGCATATTTTGGTATTTATAGATCCGAATGTATCAAATGACTTTCCTGTTTTGCCGCAACTGCAAAAAGCTTGTCATACCATGAATTTTGTAAGAAATTTTTGCTGCTTTTGGGTCTTAAACTTATCTCCAACATTGTTTCGAGCATTAGCAATAAAAATTTTTGAGACACAAGCTGCGAAGATTCTGCCAGCACCTACGTTTCTTCGTCAATTATACAGCTTGAGTATTTTTGTATGAAATTTGGTTTTAAATTGCGAGTAAAATTTTTGGCTGGTATTTTTTTTTTTTTTTTTTGCAGAATTCTAGTTTGAAATTTTTTGAACTTTATATGTTATCAACCATTAGCTTTAAAGTTTTGCACCAAATAGTCGAAGCACTGAGAAAACTGAGCTGATTTTCTACCAGATGTGTTTGGAGTTCCTTTCAATATGCCTTCAATTTTTTGGCCTTCCCAATATCATGTGGTCCTTTTTCTTACCGAACTAGGTTTTACATCAATAGTAAAATTCTCCTGATACTGTTTAATAACATTAGAAACGGTTTTACGGACGACATTTAATTCTGTGGCCAATTATTTGTAAGACCTATTTGGATTTTTTGAAATTTTTTAATAACTTGTAAGACTTAAATCTTTTTCGTCACTTATTTTTATGAAAATAAGGACAAATTAACATGGTTGTTATTAAAAATAATAACTGAAGTATTTTTCCATGATAACTAGATCAAAAAAAATTTTTTAATATTGATTACGAAAAAAGTTATGATGCAAAATTTGTGTTAAGAATTTTTCGATCTCACTCTTTAATAAATATTAAAAATTTAACGTTATCATCAAAATTTAGATATCACCTTTTCCTGAATTAAGCGTATTTTCGTCCTATTTAACAAAATGTACAGACGGACGGACAGACATTACCATTTATTAAAAAATATATATATAGAATAAAATTATAGAATTATAATAATGCATTCTTTACTTAATAATAAAAAACAAAATTAAATGTATAAAAGTATATAAATTAAATTTAATCATTAAAAAACTGATATCACTTTTCTTGAAGTAAGCACCCTTTTCGATCCATTTAACCCTACTGTATATACCAAAGGACCGACAGATTTTTAATTCTAAAAATGCATTAACTAATAAAAAAAAAAAATAATAATAAAATGTGACAATTAAAGTGTTGATATCACCTTTCCCTGAATTAAACGTCATTTTTGACCTCTTTTACCCCAATAAGGGGTTGTTTTAAAAATGTATTTAAATAAACCTGGATGGTTTCTTTTGTTGCATTAACAAGATACAACAATCTGTCTTTGAAATCCAATTACAGCTTTTTATTTAGATTTAAAAAAGTTGAACTGCAAACACTATAGTTAAAGTCTATGAAACTAATTTTCGTAACAATAAATTTCAAGCAAGATGGAAAAAAAAAAACAGCAGGATGGACATTTTAAAATCACAAACTAAAATATAAAATACCAGAAAAATTCAAACAATATTTACTAAGGTTTTCAATAATGTTTTTAATTTCTTTAATAAATTTATTTAATTTAAAATAAATCATAAAAATTAATTTAAAAAAATTCAGTTATTCCATTCCATTTTTCCTGGAAAATTACTTGAGAACAAATTAAAAATCAAAGGGTATCAGATTACCTGCATTTATTTTTATTATTAAATATTTTTTTTTTTTTTTATAACAATTATTTCTTATTTCTTTTTATAAATTTATATCGTTGCCAAAGCGATTGTGATTGACATGAAATGAAAAAGAAAATAATCCATCTACATGCATCTTAAAATAAATTGATTGATGATGATGGTTGGGAAAATTTTAAAAACACATATAAAACAACAATATTTTATATTCAAAGTTAATAATAATAATATAAATATTCCTTCCCTCAAGCAATTGAAAGAGAAAACAAATTTAAATTTGATTGGTTTAAAATTACACAAAAAAAAAATGTTTAAAAGTAAAAGACTAATGTAAATTTAGAATTAATATTTTTAATGACAGAACAAATTATTATGAGAGATAAGGACTTAAAAAAAATATAAATATAATTACAAACAAACTTCATATCTTTTTACACCTCATTGTCTTATATTTCCTCACAAAATTTATTATTTTCCTAGAAAATAACTGACTTTTTGTTTTAAATTCCTTTTTAATTTTTTAATCTCCTTTTTTAATTAAAAATCTAAGTAGACTATTTGTTACTTTTTCTCTTATTATTATTCTTTATTTAGCCGCCTTAAAAATGTTTCTCTGTTTAACAATTTAGTGCATACACCCATAATTTTTCTTTTCTTTTTAATCTTGTTTAGATCTTTAAAGTAAGTTTGAATAAAATTATAAAAAAAAACTCCAACTTCAGCGTAACCTAAATGATTTGTAAACTTATTTTCATTATAAATTCAACACAAAGAATAGTTCTTCTACATTTTGTGTATGTGTGTGAGTGTGTTTCTCTGCAGTATTTTGCCAAAGCTGTTTTCTAGCATCATCATCAGTTAGCAACAGCAATAATTTCTGTTAAGAAAAATAGTTAGAGACCTATTTTTTGCACACCGTTGTTTACTGCTGCTCTTGTATATCGCAATAGACTCCCGCTGGATTCTTTTTTTTTTTTTTTTTTTTGTCTTTTTTACTTTTGCATAACAACATATTTATTTAAAAAGAAATTTATTAGGGGGGTATAGGATACACATTAAAAACATTTTTTTGAAAACAATTTTTTAGAAAAATATTGAAAAGTAATATTCAAATTCTGTTCAGAGAATTTCTTATAATAGAAAATTTTAGAAAATTTCACAAATTCCATATCAATAAATAGAAATCTTATTTTGAAAAAAAAAAAAAAAAAAAAACGTTAAAGTAAATTAAAAATATCATTGTATATAATTACGAATTACGTCAGCTATACAGAATGGTTTATTTAAAAACCACCACCATAGGTGGGGAGGGTGTTATGCGTTTGTGCTGATGTTTTCAATATTTAAAAATATTGGTCCAGGACCCACCTTAATTTATATCAATCGGCTTAGACTAACTTTCTGAATCGCTTTAATGCTGTCCGTCCGTCTGTCATCCATTTAAACCTTGTAATCAAACTACAGGTCACAATTTTGCACAAAAATTAATGAAATTCGATACACAGGTTTCCTACAGTTCAGAGACAAAACCTATTGAAATTTGTTATGATCGGTTCATTATTTCACCTAGCCCCCATACAAATGCTCTCCCGCAAAAGGGTTTAACGTTCATAAATTCCTTAAATATAATAATATTTTAATGAAAAAAATCTAAATCTGTGTTCAGAATTTAAGGAATATCGAACCATAAATTACCATAGCTCCCATATAAACACCTTTTTAGAAAATAATTTTAGCGGGCATAAATCCCATTAAAATGTTATTATCTACACAAATAAGTTTTATATAAATATAAATGAAAGTGTCAAATTTTACGAAGATCGGTCCATAATTTACAATAGCTTCCATATAAGGGCCTCCTTCGGGAATCATATAAATGTTATTATCGACGTAATATTCTGTATTCGTATGTTTTATTTTACACTTAATATGAGTATCGGTCCACAATTGGCCCTAAGTCTAATTAAAGACCCCTTCCCAAATTTTTATGTATACAATGGTATAACATTGTATAACATATGGTCGGGTTTGACTGACTATATATTTTTTATTTTATTATTATTTTTTATTTTTGGCAGAATGTCAATATACGTCCATCCGTCTGTCTATACATTAGGGTTAAGTAGGTTGAAAATTATGCTTAATTCAGCGAAGGGTGATATCAAATATTTTAATGACAACGTTTCATTTTTTCTATTTATTATTAGATAAATAAATGAATTTTTAGAATTTTAAAATTTTTTCCACAGAATGGTAATGTCCGTTCATTCGTCCATACATTGGGGTTAAATGGGTAGAAAATGCGCTTACTTCAGGAAAACGTGATATTCGTATTTTGATAATCACGTTTTATTTCTCTATTTATTATAAAGTAAAAAAATTCATTTTTAGAATTCAGCTTTTTTATCTGGCAAAATGGTAATGTTTGTCCGTCTATATATTTGAATTAAATATATCGAAAATGGCGTTTAATTAAAGAAAAGGTGATATCAATATTTTTATACTTTTTATATTGATAGAAAAGTAAAAACATAGAATTTATTTTTGGAATTTTTAGATTTTTTTTAGAGAATTCTGATGACTGTCCGTCCGTCCCTGGCAGAATGGTAATGTCCGTCCGTCTATACATTTGAATTAAATATATCGAAAATGGCGTGTAATTAAAAGAAGGAGATATCAATATTTTAATCTTTTTTATATTCATAGAAAAGTAAAAACATAATACTATTTATTTTTGGAATTTGAAGATTTTTTTAAAAGAATTCTGATGTCTGTCTGTCCTTCTCTTTGTTAATTTTTGTAAACTTTCCCTTTCAAAATCATTTAGTTTTAGACTTCAAATTTCCTTTATTCGATAGACAAATTTACTTTTTAAACTACAGCGTAAAATATAATAGAATCGGATGAATATGGAAAAATCATGATCAAGATCTGTAAAATGAAGATTGTTGAAATTTCAAATGAATATAATTACGCCTATGTAAAATTTAATGTACAACTAGTCGATTAGAAGTTATAGATTTGTTTCCAAAAATATTAGATTCTGCCCACTGTCTAATATTTTATAAATCAAAAAAAAGTCCTCATTTAAGCTGTTTTTTTTTTTTTTTATGAAAACTACTAGAGTTTTTCCAAAAAAAAAATATATAATAAATTTCTAAAATCGGGTTACAAAAAATTATGCTCCTATTTCTTCACAGTATTTAAGTAGACAATGTGTACTATTTTTTAGAAAATTTTCAGAAATTCTGTAACCTTTTTAAGTTGCATTGCATAAAGGCTGAAAACTAATGCATTTTAGGGCAATTTTCAAAAAAAAAAAAAAACGAGCGCGAATGTTATATTCGGCTCGGCCGAATCTATATACCCGCCATCAACTTTTTCAAATTTGACGTTATATGGGAGGTGGGCGGCAATGTGACCGGTAAAGTGGGCGGAACACAATTTCACCTTATATGGGAGGTGGGCGGTAAAGTGGGCAGACCACGCCCATTTTTGGTTTCCGAGTTTATATCGAACCCCAAACTATGTATACAAAATTTCGTTGTCGTACATGCTTTGTTTAAGATATATCAGCAGAAAAGTATGAAATGGACACCCTGTGTTTCAAGTTTTTAGCCCTTAACTTTTTTGTTTATTATTTTCAATTCCAAACAAGCCTTATATAATATAAATATTTATACCAAATTTCGTTCCCCTACGTTGTGCCATTCGAGTCCTATTATGCTTTCAACAGACAGACAGACGGACGGACATAGTTGGATCGACTCAGAATCGAACCAGGACCCAGAAAATATATACTTTGTGGGGTCTTAAATGATTCCTTCGACATGTTACACACGGAATAACAAAATCAATATACTCCCCATCTTTTTGATGGTGGATATAAAAAAAAAAAATCAAAAATAATAATAATAAAAATATAATTTACAGACTTGAATAAAAGTTCTCTTAAATACCTGAAGTAATGGTTTCATCTAAAATTGTTACTTTAAAAGAATTTTTATTAAAAAAATATACTTTGATGCAAATTTAATTTTTACTCTTTTCCCAAATCGTTTAACTTTCACGGCTCCTTGAAGAAAACAACACAACCTAGCTTAATGACTTCAATTGCTGTTGACACACAATTTTGTCTATTTTTTTCTTTTTTCAAATTTTAATTTCAAAATTCAATCAATCGTCATTCTTGACACATATATTTCTTGATTTTCTTATCTTATTTCAATTAAATACAAATTAAATACTTCAAAAAGTTCTATTTTGGAAAATTTTCAAAATTGTATTGTGTGCAACAACTTTTTCAAATCACCGTCGTCGATTCGACAAAGTGTAGCCTATTCGTTATAAAACTAAGTGTTACCTTTCAGAGTTAAATCTTATAAACTGCAAACGTTGATTTTATTGTGATTTTTCTTAGCTCCGCAATATTTTAAGAAGCTTTAATTTGTCATCAAGTATTACAGTTTTTTAAAAGTTTGAAGTTATAATTCCAATCTTTATGATTTGTACTATATCCTCAATATTTAAATTTCTACTCGTTTTATTAAAAGATCTAAAAAGTATCACCCTATTAAAATCTCACATTCCCTTTTTCATAATTTTTCGTTAACATTTTTTCTTTTTAACTTTACAACACATCTCATGCAATATTCATAAATATGCAGCGAATATGCGAAACAAAAATGAAATAAAAAATAAAACAAAAAAAAGTAAAAGAGAAAGAAATGTCTCTTAAGTACTGCGCTGCTACCTCAATGCAGCAACAAAACAATAGTAAAAGTCACAAGACTATGGCTGACTTGACTGTAATCAAGATTAGAGAGGCCAGATTATAAGTTTATCATTTAAAAAAAAGTAGTTAAAACCATAGAGTAACACATAGAGACGAAATTCTCGATTGAAAGTTAAACAAAATTGTTGTTTTGTAAACGAAAATGTGTTTTTATTTTCTTTTGTCAACAACAAAATATATTTGATTACATGTATTTTGTCGTTGCATGAGTTAGGTTTTTGACAACCGACTTAGGTTTTTGACAATTAGTTTCGTCTCTTGTTACTCTTTGGTTAAAACATTTAATTCTTAAGAAAAAAAAAAAAACTTGAGGAAATGTAAAAAATTAAACAAATTTAATATATTTTAACTTTTATACCCTTAAAAACAAGCATAAATTTATACTGAGTTAGATTAAGTTATATTAAAAATATTATATTATAATTTTAAGATGACTTCCGTTGAGATCAGTGTTGCCAATTTAGAACTTTTAGTGCTAGATCTAGCACTTTTTAAACTCGTTTAGCACAAAAAAAGGTGAATCTAGCACCTAGCACTTTTTCTAGCAATTTTTGAAATATTTTTGGCATTTTTTTAGCATTTTTTTTAAAATTTAATTTGTTGTTTTGTATTATAAAAACATTATCAGTTTTTTCCAAAATTAAAATAGCAACTAAAATTTTATGTTTTTAATGATGCGATCCATTTCCAAACACTGTTCCGTTTTCGCATCAGTAACTTTACCTATACCGTAACTAATTTAGTTTAAAATTAATGATAATATATTATATTATTATTATATTATATGTACTGAGGAAATTTAACTAAATAAATTGAAGGGAAAAAATTAATTCCAAAGAATTTTTACCCCCGGTAGAGCGGGTCAAAAAAAGGTCTATAATATAAACCTTTTTTAAAATTTAAAAATTCATTCGAAAAATTTTACAAAATATTTTGAATAACCTTTGAAATGATAGCCAAGATATCAAAAAATATGAAACTATTCACTTTTTGACAAATAATTTAGGGAGATAGAAACACCAAGTTCCCAAAAATTGGTGTTGCAAAAACGCATCAATATGAATATGAAGTATATTTTATGAAGGTTGCTGTTATATTGAATATGATCACAAAAATTCAAGGAGTTACCTGAAAAATTTAGAAAACTGATGAATAAAACCAATAAAATTATGTAATTTGTTGCTAAATTTTTTCAATTGTCTTAAAAAGGGGATAATAAATTTTCTTCAAAGGTCATAAAATTTGCTAAAGAAAAACATAATATTTACAATTTTTATGATTACATATTATTATTTGTTATTCAAAGTATTAAAAATGTTAACAACCAATATGAATAGGTAAAATTTCATAATTTTCGAAACAGGCTTTTTCTATAAAAGGCCATGCTCTCTACTCAAAGTGATAGTTCAATTTGGGTTTTCAATCAAATGAGATTAAGAGGATATCAAAATGTAAACAAAATAAAATCTCCAAGGATATTCAAGGTATAATAAAAGAAAAATCTGTGAATATATGTAGGCGGATAAATGAAAGCAAACACATTTTTTCTTAGTCATTTGAAAATTTGTACATTACCCAAATTTTGAAATCCTGTTTCAATTGAAATACATCATATTATGGGAAACTGCATTTGGTATATTACCAGGATTTACGATTTTTAAAATTTGGCAATATTCTGCTAGCATAACAGAATTGATTTACGTAGTATTTGTGTTTGGAGCACAACGGGGTTAGGCAGTCTGTACTGTATTGAAATCATAATCGAGAGGACGCGCAAACAGATAATTGAATGCAATATACATTACATTCCAAATGCTTTAATGTGTAACATATTTTATTTAATATATAATCTATTTTATAGATTATATGAAATTATTTACTCTTACACCGTAAGCTATTTAAAGTTTTTTACGTCATTATTTAGTTGCCTTAAATACCAATTGAAATGGTCCACCTCCAATTATTTTTGTTCACACTTAACATATTTAACATACAATTTGTAAAATAATCACAAAATTAAATTTAAATGACAAATAAAACTCATTTTGCCATAAAATTTTTTTAAACGTTTACTTCCTATATGAGCAAAACAACATACCCCTAATTGACCATTGATGCGTTTTCGCAACATCCGATATCTCGGAAACTAAAAAAGCTAGGATCACAAATCTTTTGATTTTATGATCACAATCACTAAAATAGACTCCGTTCCTAATTTTATTATTTTATCTTAACGGGATCGGGTAGTGGTAAGAAATGGGTTAAAGAACAAAATTTTTAATCTTGCAAAGAAAATTTAAAGTCGATATCTTTATTGAATTAAAAACTAAACGATTTTTAATTGTCAAGTTTACAAAAATTAATAAACAGATGGACGGTTGTTAGAATTCTCTAAAAAAAAAAAATCTTATAATTTCAATGGTATATTTTTTTCTTACTTCTTGATCAATATAAAAACTAAATGTAAATACTAAAGTATGGATATTATCTTTCCCTGAATTAATCATAAGTAATTTTCGACTCATTTAATTCTAATAAATAAAGACGGAAGGACAGACATTGCCATTCTGCCAAACATCGTATAATTCTAAAAATATATTTATTACTTACAACTAAATAAAAAAACTTAATGTGATCATAAAGTGTTGATATCATCTTTCCCTGAAATAAGCATAATTTTCGACTTATTTAGCTCTAATGTACAGACGGACGGAAGGACGGTTATTACCATTTTGCCCAAAAAAAAAAAAAAAAAAACATCTTAAATTGTAAAAATTTATTTCTTTTATCTAATAATAAATACCAAATAAAACGAGATCATTAATATAATAATATCATCATTCCCTGAATTAATCGCTATTTTTGACCCCTTTTACCCTAATGTATGTCAGTCTGTTGAAGTTTAGATGATTCTCTATAAAAGAGGTCAGAAAAAATATCCATGAAATTTTAATTCTTGTAAATCATTTAGAACTTTTAATAAATAAACAATAATTTCTTTATATGCATATCAGCCTTTGTATATAATTTCCTTAAAATTCCTTTACTCAAGTATTTCAGGAAATTTTTTAATAATTTTATATTTCCATTCCCTTCCATACTTTCCTTAACAGCCCTTTATACTCTTTAAAAAGAAAAAAAAAATTCTTTTTAATAATAATTCTTTCGATTGTTTGTTTGTTAAATTTACTTAATTTTTGGCTTTTATAATCCATTAACGAATCAATTGCTTAGAAAATATTTAGAAAACTTTTTATTATTATTTTGATTTTTTTTTTTTTTTTTTTTTTTGCGTAATTTATAGAAAAGAAATTCTTATTTAAATAAGGCTGTATATATTATTTAATGTGAGTATATATATGTATAAATAAAATATATATGTAGTAATAATAATGGTAAACAACCAAAACTTATTGGAGTGGAAAATAAATTTATTGATCAGAATGTATGTGGTTTTCAAACTTTGAAGTTCTATCAAATTTCCATAAATATTAAGTTAAAAACAATCACACTGACACATAAAAATTTGGCCGTAATCAATGAGTTGTGGTTAAGGAATAATAATGGTAAATAAAAATAATAAAAATGAAAATCAGAATTTTATTAAATACACGGAGAAAAAAAAATCAAAGTTTTTGAGATAAAAATAAAAATTTTCATATAATTAAAATTTCAAAAATAACAAATTTTAATAACTTTAAATAAATTCTAAAAATGTAAAACATTTTATTTCTTTTTTATTAGTGATAAAATAGTAAATTTTGTCTTTCTTTATATTTTATCTTTCTGCCAATGTATTTACTTCATATACTATTCAAAATTCTTTAATATCTAAAGAATGTTTGCTAAAGTTAAATAATTTCAACCACATTTCATTTTCTTTCTGTTTTTTTTTTTTTTTTTTTATTCTCTTTTGCCAACCAATTTGAAAACAAATATCAAAAAGTAATATTTAACTTTTGAAAGAAACTAATAAAAGAATTTTAAAAATGGAATTGTTATGTAAATTACTTGTTATACAAGAGTACATATTTGTAATGAAAATATAAAATTTAAATTTATTTTTATTTATATTGTTAACACATTATTTTATTTATACAAATGTTTATGTCTGTATGTGTAAATAATCTTTTGAATTTCTTTATCAAATATATAAAATGTTTAAGAGAAAGAGAAATTAAATAAATTTAAATAAAAAAAAAAATTACCACAATAATATTTTTTATGGTTTCTTGACTATTTATTTTAATATTTATTTATGAAAAAATAAGAAAATATTTCAAATTTATATATAAATAAATATTAAGTCAAAATATGTAGGTATGAAATTACAAAGTATTTTCTTAACAATTTGGTTAAATTTCAACGTGTCCATCAAAGAAATTTTTTGACTTTAAGCTTTAGAAATTTTAATATATGTTTCAATATCTGAAATTTGATTTTTATACCCTTCACCGCAGGTGTAAAGGGTATATATAAGTTTGTCATTCCGTTTGTAGTTTCCACAATTTTCGTCGGAGAGCAAAAAAGTTTATATTTTCGGGATCCTTGTAAAAAATGATGACGATTGGACCATGTCCGTCCGTCCGTGTGTCGGTTGAAATGAAGTTCAGCAAGATCGGTTCATAAATGGCGGAACTGATTTTTAAAAAACTGGTTTCTAGAAAGCTACATATATTTATTTTTATACAGATCGGTCATAAATATTTTTATAAAATTTCGGCTTTTTGAATCAAACCAATTCATTCATAAACAACCGAGTTACGGGCCAAAAACTTAAAAAAAAAAAAAAAAAATAATGACTATATTTTTTTCTATAGACAAGTAGCAACAGCAGAAATATAATGATTAACGGTTGTTGTTTTGTTTTCTGTATATGAAGTTTGTTTGTATATACATACATACAAAAATATATAAATATTTTATTGTTGTTGTTTACTTTTAAAGCAAAGCTTGTTATGACTATTTAAATTTTTTATTTATTTATTTTTTTTTTTTTTTTTTTTTTTGTATTCAAATTTTTATAGTTTAAAAAAAAAGAAAAAAAAATGTAGTTTTATAAATATGAAATTATAAAAACATACGTTAAGGCGGAAGTTTTATGATTTGTCGGTAAGATGGTGAAGGGTATTAAAGATTCGGCACGGCCAAATCTTTTTGTATTTCATTATATTTATATGTCCATCAAGTCGTATAATGAATATTTTTTTTTAGTTTAATATTATGTATACGCATGTAGTAAGCCGTAGGAAGAATAAAGAACGCCACAAAGCACATTACTTTTATATATTTATTTATATTTTAATTTTTTTTACAGAATGGTAATGTTCGTCCGTCCACACATTGAGGTTAAAAGGGTCCAATATGGCGTTTACTTCAGGAAAAGGTGTTATCCGTGTTTTGATGATCACGTTTTATTTGATCTGTCCGTTCGTCTATACATTTGGATCAATTGGGTCGAAAATGGCGCATAATTTAGGGAATGGTGATATCAATATTTTAATATTTATTTTTGGTTTTAATATTGATCGAAAAGTAAAAAATATATAAGTTAAAAACTTTAACTACACCATGAGTTAATGTGTATAAGAGATAAAAAATATTATAATCATCCAAGTGTTTATCATAAATATTACATGGGTATTTAACGTCAACAAAATACATGCTTGAAGCATAATCATAGTGTCGAATCGCACATAATGTAAGTCGGTTTCAGTTATAGAGAGAAGTTGAAAATATTTATTGGACGTAGCAAAATTAATTCACAGCACGTTATGAATTCACTGGACAATGAGTCCAATAGCTTCGCTGATGAATTTCGTACTAAAATTATAATTTTTCTGTAAATAAACTATATCGGGCTTCAAAATCGATTTTTAAGTCACAAAATATTATATTTCTGCAGCGATCAGTCATGATCCTCAGACCTTCAGGACATAAGAATTACCAAAGAATACTGTCTGCTGAGATATATTTAGATTCAGAGGTATATGAAATATTAAATGTTTCAAATTGATTTTGTATAAGTATACTACAGTTTTAACCTATATATTGAAAGGAAAAAGGACGAATGGAGAATCTAACCAGGACCCAGAAAATATATACTCTATGGGGTTTTAGATGGTTCCTTCGATATGTTATACACAGAATGATAAAATCTATAAACCCCCTATCTTTTTGATGGTGGGTATAAAAATAAAAAAAAATAAATAAAAAAGTCAACAAAAATGCCAAAACGCAATAAGAAACCCCAAAATAAAAAATCGCCTAAACTAAAAAAAGACAAAATAAAAAAGCCGACATAAACGCCAAAATGAAAAAAGGATCACCAAAATTAAATAAGAAAAGCCAAAATAAAAAATCGGCTAGACAAAAAGGCAAAAAATAAAAAACCACCAAAACGAAATAACCCAGCAAAATTTGTTTAGGTACTGATAAGCAGTACAAAATTATTCATGTCTGCCGATAGCACATTTTGATGCGCTTTCGATTATGGTATAAAAGGAAGCGAGAAATTTATATTAGGCTCATATAAATGTTACACGGTACGTGTAACAATATTCCATGTTTTTTGTGATAATTTTTCTTTTTTTCTATTAAGTAATATAAAATTTTTATTTATTTTTTTTTTGCAGATTCAACAATTAAGGATTACCCCAATAAAAAAGGACATTTGATTCAAATTAGTTGAACTGATTTAATAAGTTTCTGATTCTTCTTATAAAATAGTAATTTTTATAAATGCATTTTTTTAATTCAAAAAGGCATGATTTCACAGCTTCTAGGATCTCTTAAAGATTCACATAAAAGAGACATGATGTCATCACATCTATGGTGCTTTAATAATGTGCAAAATAGAAACATATATGAACCTAATACGTAGTGTAGCAAAGAGACCTACCAAGTGGGACATCACGAACAAAAATCATGCTTTCTTGAAGCAGGTTGGTAAGGGAGAGTTATCATATCTCTACCTTACAAACCTGCTTCTGGGTATGAAGCAATTTTTGCTGGGAAGAAACTCCATAATAAAAAATTGCTCAAAAATAGTTAAACAATATTTTTTCTTAAAATAAAAAAAAATAAAAATAAAAAATCGCTTAAATAAAATTAGAAACGCCAAAATAAAAAGTCGCAAAAACTATAAAAAATAACTAAAAAAAGCTAAATTTTTTTTTTCCAAATTTGAAACTTCTTTAACATTAATTGCGATTTGAAAAAAAGAAAATTTTATCAAACAGGTACCAATATTTAAAAAAATGTCTTAGCTTGTTATAGAAAAATATTTTAAAATTTCTCTGTTCTTTTTTTTTTTTTTTTTTTTTTTTTTTTTTTTTTTTTGAGAGGACTTTTTAGTACAAAGTATTTTAAACTACATTTTGAATATTTCATCCATTCTATAATTTAACTTCTAAAATAATTGCTATATTACTCATTTTATTTTTTCGAAATATAGACCTTCTTTCTATAAGTTCAAAACATAATAGGCAGCCATCATAATACCTTTTAATGGTCATATGTCTTGTTCATACAATTTCCCTTAAAAACATATTAAATTCAAAACTCCTTTGCAAAATTTGTAAATGTCCTTACAATAAATATCCTTTTTATAAAAGAAACATCCTCCTTCATAAACCACACAGTAAAAGTAAAAGAAAAAAAAACAAGCCCATAAAAATCAATATGCAATTGCCTGCAGTTATACATATGAAAAAATGGGAAAAGAAAAAAATTTAAGTGGCTTTTTGGTCTTTTCTCCATTTTCTCCATCGCAACTAAACTGCTTAATGGTTGTCTCTATTGAGAACTTAAAAGACATACATTTCCTAAGGAAAAGGGAGTATTTTAAATTATGCTGTTTGTATTTAACGTTGAAAATGTCATACAAAATACTAAACATGAACATTTTGTACACGAACAGGAAATTGCATTTCAATATTTGCTAATATTGTGGCTTTTTAAAGGAAAAAAAATTGTATTTGTTAGAAGTTGGTAGAAAAGAAACAAAGTACCTATATTTAGTTCGAATAGAAAATAAATAAAAAAAATATTAAGTACAAACTAGGCACTGAGAGAAAAAAGTTGGTTATCTAACTTAACTTGCTTAATGAATAAAAAAAAAAATTAAAAATTTTGTATAAAGGAGGAATATAAAAAATTAACTTAAAATACCCTAAAGCAAGGATTTTATAAAACTAGCTGATGTTATGTCAACAGCTTATCAATTGTCGGCAAACTGCTGAAATGTCTTGGAGCATCATATGTCAAAATCTTGACTTATGAAGCCATTTTGACTCTAAATTTTCCAACAAATTTTTTTATTTTTGTTTTTTTCTTTTAATCTCTTCCCTACTACCACACATTTTTTAAAATGACTGTGAATAATGTTTTGTATTTAATAAAAATAGACTTGAAAATTTATTTATGCCTGTTCTTGCATATTTATATTATAAAAGTTTTTTTTCGGTTAATTTTTTATTTAGTGTTCTTTTTGTTGCTTAAATCAAGTTGTTTTAAGTAAGTGTGGCATTTTTCTCTAATGTACTTGCATTTTGTAGATGTTAATGTTTCAGGACATTTTGCTGTAACTTTGCCAAAAAATTTTCTTATAAGAGAGTGGGTATTTGTTGGTTTTTTTTTTTTTTTTTTTCTCTGTCTCTATAAAAGTTTGAAAAAAGTTTTTGACTTTTTTTTCATTGAAGGAAAACAGATTTTTATCAGAACATGTTTTATATTTTTTTCTATCTATTTTTGTTCACAAAAAAATAAATAAATGAGGAAAGTGATTGGTTTTTATTTTGTTTTTGTTGTTTGAGTAGAAACCACAGAATTGAGAATGTAATAGTGTTGAGGCATTAAAAAGTTATGCACGCTACTGTGGTGTTAGATTTTGTCTTAAATAAAAAACTAATAGTTTCAACAACCTTCTACTACATTTTTTCAAAGCTTATTAAATGATCGTCAATGTAAAAAACAGTAACGCTCTATATTTAATATAAATATTTATTCAAGACTAACGTGACCAGAGGGTTTTTGTCAAAAGCGGAACCCGAACGACTAAAAAGCGGAATTCTGAACAAAATTGTATGGAAAAAGCGGGATTTTTAAAAGTTTTGTTAAAAATTAGGGATTTTCTTTTTATATCTCAATTAAAAATTTTAATCAGCTCTTCTCTCGCAAGCACTTGGTTTACAACCCAGTTGAGACATTACAAATTGTAAACGACTCATCAAAATTTTGTAACATCGAAATAAGTAAATATATTCCTACAAACCGAAACGTTAAAAGTTATAATTTAAACGTGTTTCTCGAAATGTTTTCATAATATTCCTAGTTAAATTTCAAGATTGAATTCAATACAATTTGAATTTGATAGCAATAGTCTTTCTTAAATAATTCTTAGACCCGTTAACAATAAAACCAAGATTGGTTGCATTTACCGCTAAAAAAAAAAAAAAAAAAAACTTTTAACTTGAATACCGTTACCCCTAAAATACGGTTACCGCTAAAATATATAAAGCTAAAAAACCGTTACCGAAATATATCAATATACAGATAACGCTAAAATACCGTTAGCGTTGTTTTTGGGTTTAAAAAATATTATTATTTTAATAAAGTTGAAAAAAAAACTTGTAAAAAAGTTATGGTTACCCCAGCTCATCATTATAATACTTGACTATAGATTATATTTTATGGTTCTGAACCGATACTTCGAAATTTCTGGAACAACAGGTAATTACTATTACCGAAATAACTAAAAATACCGTCACCTCTAAAAAACCGTTATCAAAATAATACGATATACTGTTACTGTGTGTTAAGATTTTTTCGATCTCACTCCTTATGTTTGACGATATATAATTTACGAAAATTTATTAATGAACAATTAATGATTTATCATAATAATATTAATATGAAACATATTATGAGTAATTTCGAATATTTTTCAAATTTTTTTGATAGTAATAATATGATAAAGCTGAATGATTTTATGTCAAAATTGGGTCATAATATGAAAAAATTTTATCATAATGTGATAACATTTTTATATACAATATTAAAATATGATCATAATATGATAATATGATTAGGTTGTTTTAATATTATAATTTTCATATTATTTTATTATTTATGACTATGAACATTTTAACAGTAATAATATAGTTCAATAATAATATGCTGCTCTTAGATTATAGTTACTGCAACCATATTTCTTCTTTGCGTGTATAAAGCTTAATTAATTAAGGTTAATCTGAAAAAATTTAGAAATATATCAAGGAAATGCAACCAACTAATCGAGAAATACATACATTAGAATCTAAAACTAAATTCATGCATAGGAATGAAGCAAATTTAGAAATAAATAAATATTCTCTATTAAAGTCGATCTGTAAAGGCCTACAATGCTAACACAGACCTTTCTCGAAAGCTTAGATTTAATATAGATCTATTTAAAGATCTTTATTCATAAGATTGATATATCTCAGCTTATGTTGACTATCATTATTACTCTTTTATTTTCAAAATTTTTAGAAGAACATAAAAATATTAGCTTTAAGATTTATTACAGTAAGTTGCATGTATTTAAAATTAGCTACAAATAAATTCAACCTCCTAAATCTAAACTAAATTTAATCTCCCTTTCAATATCTTATTTCATTTAAACTTTACCTACGCTTCTTTTTCAATAGATAAAATATATCTTTCTATTATTATCTTTTTTTTTTTACTTTTTGTTTGCCACTTTTTTTGTTAGATCACAAAAACGTGACTTTTATGGTTTATTTGAGACATACTTAAGAATAAATATGGTTAGGTGCTCATACTTTATACTCGTACTTGCATATAATTTTCATTTTCCATACTTTTTTCTTTTTTTGGCAATAAGTAACTTTATAATAAATTTTCCAAGAAATTCATAACTTTTTTCTCTTCTTTTCGTTGTAATAGAAATAAATCTGGTAAATGACAAATTTTGCACATTATTTTTGTTAAATAAAATAAGGAACGTGCAATTATATAATTAAAAGGGACTATAGTGAAAAAAAAAATGAAAAATAGCTGGAATATTAATGTCATACCAAGAATGCTAACAAAATTAAATTATTCAAAATATTAACTAAAAATTAAATTCTCTATAGAATTTAATTACCTTTTAAAATTGGGAAACTACCAATCATAACTGTGATGCTAAAAATTGACCTTAATTTGTTATTCATGAAAACTTTAGTTTCATATTCACTCTATTTAAAATTTAGTTGTTTATTTTACTCGTTCACTATGTTTTAAATTCTATAGAGATTTTAGCGAAAATCATAAACAAATGCTTCCAAAACTGACAACTGACATTTGAAATGCAAAAACATGAAGGAAAAAAGAAAGAAATAAAATTTCTCTTTAAAATTCATTAAATATAGATTTTTTTATTTCCATTTAAAACAAAGATTTGAAAAAAAGTTTTCATTTAAAAACCGGCCGGTTTATGTATTGCATTTTATTGATTTTTTTATGTTTTGTTGGTTTTTATACACATAAATTCTATATACATTTATATGCATTTCAATATAAATACATATGTATATATATATGATGTATATAAAATTGTATACATATGTAAATTAAAACATAAAAATTCACATATACCTTTTTTGGTACTCACATATGTATGTATTTGTATTTTAACAATATATAGTAGATATTTATGTATAAGTATAAACAAAAAATACTTTCATGCAATTAAAATTGTATACATATAAATGTTTTGAAATAAAAACAGTAGAGTTTGTTTAAAACGAACATTTATCAGAAATTTTAATAAATATAAAATTGCCAATTTCGCTCTACTATTTCCGATGTTTTATTGGTATTTTTTATGAAGTACAGTAGATAATTTCATTGATAGTTCCTTGAAAGTATGCTACTTTTTGACTATAAATCATTAGAAAACAATGCTTTGAAATCTATTATAAATATTAATTATAAGCTAAGCCAATAAATCTTTAAATAACTTCAGAATACTAAATTGAGGTCAAAGTTACATATCTCTGAAATCGTCTTGTAATAACCTATAATAAATAATGTGTTGTTTAGTGTTATATGCCCCAGTCCACAGTGGGGCAAAATCGGCATTTTTGTGGAAATAAATCTGTATCTTCAAATCCGCTGCACGTTGGATTGAACAGTACTCAAAACGAGGATTAATTAAAAAAATAAAGTGCGGATATTGCAATAAATTTTTTATATAGGGCAATAAAAAACAAACTGAAGTATCATAATCTGTAAAATTGATTGTTCTATGTTGTTTACTTTTTTTGTTATATTCTCTCAAAGTTCAATAATATTTCATAAATAATCTTATAGTAACAAAAATTTTAATTTTCAAAATTCCAGGTGCGATTTTTGGTAGTTTTTGTAAAACTATAATTCTTTTTTTAAACAGATGGATTAAGTTCAGATAGTGGACTATATTCTAAAATAAAATTTATTCCGATATATGTTGTATAAATATTTTTAATAATTTTGCAAAAATTACCCAAAAAATGGGATTTTTTCGAGATATATGTAGAGTTTTAAAGAGCTATTGGTTATAATTGGGTAGAAATTTTTATATAGTGATAAAATATAAGATGTCAACTTGTGTAATAAAGAAAAACATTTTACCAATATTTGCCTAAATGAATAATATTTAATTTTATATTAAAATAAACAAGTTGAAATTATGGAAAAATCACAATATATAACACTACCAGAAGAATCACAGGAAGTTCAAAATGAAGATTTTAAACAACTGTAGCCATTAAAACTGTAATAAAAACATATTTACTAAATTTCTCGTTAGTTTGGGTCTGTTATTTGCCTCAAATAGATCTTAAATTAAATAAATCGCAATTTCTTGATTTTCTGCATCATTTTTCCGTTCACTATAAAAATTGCATTCATTTTTAATACTTTCAATAACATTAATTCTGATATAAAACGCATTTGTCTGTTTTTTTTAATTATCTTATATAATAAGTAATATCAATTTAGAGTTTGATTTATTAATATATAGCTTTTAATTCAAAAGTTACAACAAAAAGTCTAAAGGTACGGTCATATTAGGGAAACATTTGACTGAAACTCACAAATATTTCTTTGCCGTAATGTGACCATAAACTGTGACCATAAGCTTATTTTGGGCAAACAAAATTATTTAATAGCAATCAAAAATGTTCGTAATATACAGTGTGACCACATAATGGAAAATATTTTCCCATTTTTTGGGCAAATAATTATTTGATTTCACAAAATTTTTGTAAGAGAAAACACTATCAAATAATAGTTGTATCGAGCCATATTGTTTAGTATTGAATATAAATCATTAATATTTATGTAAATGAAAAGTTTTCAGCAATAAATTCCGCAAATATAGAGCAATAATGCTGATCATTTTAATAATTTCATTAAGCATGCAAAAAAAAAAAAATGTTATAAATAAACAGGATATGTAATTGTATAAATAAATTGGTACCCTAGGAAAATTAGATGAACAAATTATTTAACTTCAGAATATTTTCATATAGCATATAGCATTTTGGTGTCTTAAACTTACTGCCAAAAGTCATCGATAATCACATATTTGCTACGGAAGTTATTCGCGGTTAAAGGTGCTAATTTACACGTATGATGCATAATGAGCGAGATATATGTGTGCAAACAATTATTTTTGGCACCTTTACCGCGAATAACTTCCGTAACAAAAACGTAAATATAGACAACTTTTAGCATTATGACTACGTTATGTTGTCAGTTATGGTTATGTAGCGGCAATATGAGATAGATTCAAGGTTTAATTTCTCTACTATAGTAGCTCTCATTTATTATTAATATCAACTACTAACAAACGCCATATTAAAAAATATATTCACTGTTTAACATTTTGTATTCCATACTACTAAAAACTGCTGCAATATATTCATGCGGTATACTAAAAATTGAAGCGTCTGCTTAAAATTTATAGCAACATACTTAAACAGCAGTCAACTTGTTTGATATGTTTTTCAACCAGCAACTCGTAGTAGTTGTTCTTACACATTTTTGCCGAAAACATATTGCATTATTGTATGGTGTTTTCATTTTTGTTCTAGACATTCTTCTTTATTTGGAAATGTGTGCTTTAATTTTACTGCTATAGTAGTTAATATAGCAGTCTGTTTTTTGCAATTTTGTGTGTAAGGGTTGAAATATAACGTAATGTATATATTTATATATGTATGTATGTTGGTATGTACGTTATGTGTGTAGGTTAGTGTGTATGTTCGTTTGTATATTTATGTTTTTAACTTTTACACAAGAGTGTCTAGCAGCAATGAAATTGTCAACAAAAAGACTGCTTAACTTATTACTATAGCAGCAAAATCAAAACGAAAATAAATAATACTGCGCAATATGGGTTCAACAAAATTGTGCGTGCGCAACTATACAGAAATATATTTTACTTCGAGTGCAATGGTTTGCTTTTGCTGCTGCAAATTGCAGAGACGAGTCACAAATTTAGTAGTATAACGATGTTATAGTGTGGATATTTCTAGTTGTTGTGTATTGTATAAAAGAAAAATTTGTATATTTATTGCACAGTCGTAAGTGAAATTTTTTTTTTGCTAGAACTGCATATTTAAACCTTGGATAGATTTGTCCAGTTCGGAGGTGTATGAGGTAGACTTTAGCATAGCAAGTGGTTCAAGCGGGATCGCCTAAGTCGATGATGAGTGGTAGTGAGGTCGCTGCTAAGGCTGCTGGTGATGCAGGTGGGACAAAGAGTGCTGTTGCTTCCTCTGGCAAAGCCGCCAAGGAGACACGTAGAACGAGGCACCCTAGAAGAAGGATAGGTCGGTCAGGTGATGTCATTACGAAGGATAATATGGAGGCGATGTTTGGGAAGTCAGTCATTGACCTTCCACAGAAGGTGATTGAGTATGACGAAAAATAGGAGGCCGTTTTGTTGAGGTTCATTGCTGAAAATGAGCAGCAGTAGGGGGACCTTAATGTTGTTGGTTCTGGTGGCATAGTCTTTCTTTCTTATTTTTTATATTCTTCCTCTTCTAAAAAAGTAATCGAAGCTGCTCCACATCATAGAATCAATAAATGTTCATGCTTTTTGTTTACTATATTTTTAATAAAAATTAATTAATTGCTTTCGACAGTTTGATGAAATAATTTTTGAAGGCAAATAATTTTTCAAATGTGACCGATGAGAAAACATGTTTTCCTATTTGCCTATTTGACTATATTTAATGTCTGTTTGAACAAACAAAAATGGGAAAATAAATATGAGTAATGTGACCATAAAATAAATTTGATATTGCTTTGGAAAAATTTTGTTTACGTTCGGGCAAACAAATTTGAAACAAACATTTGCCTAATCTGACCGTACCTTAAATAAAGCCCATTTTTCCTGAAAAAAGTAGCCATAAAAATTAAAAAAAAATATTTTCCAAGATATTTTTATTTTAAATTGTAGTATTTTACATATTTATGAATATTAAAGCTTCCACGAGTTAATCACCTTTTTCGCTATAGTTCAACCACTGTGCGCTGATTAGATTTACATAAAATGTCGTGAAAAATTAGATATTAAAGTGTCGTAGTTTGGGTTCTATAAAAGATATTGACTGTTGTGTGAAATTAAGAATAATGTCAGCTAAAGAAAGAAGTTTATTAAAAAAAAAAAAAAAAGTTAAATAGTTTTTCTGATTTTTGTAACTTAATTAACAGTTTTGTAATAAATTGTTTTCTGGAGAAGCTATAAATAGTTAAGTATCTTAACGAAATTTTCAGCGATTGACTTTTTCATTTGAAATAGTAAGGTGTAGAAAAATTTAAGATTTTTGTTATAAAAATCCCATAGTTTCCAAAAAACCGACGAAAATCCCTAAAATTGATTTTTTTTAAATTTCAACCAAAAAGTCTACATTTATTGATGGTTTGGAAAAAGCCTTTGGCAAATTCTTTAGAACTCATTGTAGTTAGAACATATAAGCTAAAGTAAAAATTTTTATTTAAAAGAGGTGAAATTTACGAGTGTCTGTACACAGTAAAGTTGGGTGTTTGGGCTTGTTTTTAATTCTAAAATCATCTCAGAGAAGAAATTTACCTACCATTCAAAAAAGTATAAAATTATTATATGTTCTTAATGAATATTTTATTTAAAGAAAAAAGAATGTAGACACTTTTTCGGCAAACAAAATCATAATTAACTTTTTTTTTTTTTTTAAGAAATATTTGAAAAATACGTTATTATTTTTAATGACAATCATGTTGATTTGTTGTGAATTTGATCAAAATGAGTGACGAAAAAGGAAGTAAGGACTGCGCAGGAAAAAATTCATGCATACAAATCTGCTTTTAGAAACAAAACCAATAGGCAATTTTGTTAAAATTATATATATTTATTAATGACTGTTAATGTTCAAGTTCTAAACATAAAATAATAAATTACTTTCTGTTCGTTTTTAAGGAAACATCTGATATTTTCTAGAAATCTTCCAATTTTATTGTATTTCGATCACTTTTTTGCTAGAATAAGTACACTTATTTTTAAACTCCGTTTCATTTTAAACTGAACTTTTAATGCCTTCTAAATTACTTTTTACTAAAGCCCAATACTCAGAAGTCTTTTTCAAAGGCACTCATTCACGTATATTTCTGTGTTAATGGAACCATTTTTCCCACATATGAATATGGCTTCCCAAATCAGAAACTTTTTGGGAATTTTGAGTTCTTTGATACACTATTTTTTCTGCCATATTCCCTCTAGCATGTGCAATATAGAATTCCTGGCCAGGAAGTTTAAAAAAGTCAGCCTGTACGAACGTTTTATCGTCCATATTACACTAATCTTAAAAAAAATTTGTCTTGCTTGCATTTCAATTAGGAATTTTTATAATTTATACAACTTCAGGCTAGATTTCTTTTCAACTTTTCTGATAAAGATTCAAAGCAATTAACTTTTTGTGACACTTTTCTTCCAGATATGAGGAGATTTTCTCTCAAAACCTTTCTGAATCCTACAGCCTGAAGATACTATTTTTCTTCCACTACCAAGTTTCCATTTATTGACCATGACTTCTCTGTATAAGAAACTGAATTTTTTTTTCACAAAAAAAAAAGGCAATTGTTTTATTTGACCGATGCACATAAGGGCAGCAATAAGGAGACCTTTGACAATAAATCAAAATTCAAAAATGCGTTTTATGATAAAATTTCTATATAACTTTAAAGAAGACATTATTCTACACAATGTTTGTTCACAACATTTCTCGTCAACGCGAATGCATGATCGTGGCTGAAGTCCAAATTGAAAGAAAAATTTAATACTTTTAAAATAATTTTTTTTTTTTTATTTTTATATGGTATACATTAGAGTCAGAAAATATCATCTGACAATATTACATAAATAAATATTTTTTACTTTTTATGATGGCAAATTTTTTTAAGAATAAGTGTAAAAAATGTTGCATAAAAATGCAGTCGTCAAGTGGTCAAATTGACAATTTATCAAAATAGTATAATTTTTTTGTTCAATTTCCATTTTCAGAAAAGCTAGTTTAGCTATAACCATGAAACTTAGCGCGTGGCTAGTGAGCATCAGTTAACAATCAGTTAACAGAAAAACCAGGTTCGGGAGGACAAAAAAAAGGCCAAGAAAATTTAAACCACATGAGTCATTCCATTTAAAACCAACCAGCTGATTTCCTCACCTCTTCCGAATTTGATAATATTTGGTACAATCATTATTCTCATCAAAACTAAGACTAATCCAAAATGTCAGATAATTTCATCAAGTGGTTCGTGAAATATCGCGATTTGAAAGTGTAAAATACCTAAAAATATGTACAAAGTTGTGCACATAATTACAAATATCTTTTAAAGTATACATGATATAAGATTTATTGAGATGTCATGTTAAAGGTATCAAAATTACCTTTAATATGACGTAGAACATGACATTTTTTCTCAACATCAAAGTGGTCCATATCTCGCGATTTTTCGTTCGCGGGTAAATATCTCGAAAAGTGGTCTTTTTAAAAATTTAAAAAAAATGAAATTGAAAAAAGATTCGGCCACGCCGAATCTTTGATACCCTTCACCAAGTTACTTAATACCATATTACCATCTTATCCACAAATAATAAAAATTTCGCCTTAACGCCTAATTTTTTTTAACTACGAACATTTGAATACGAAAAAGAAAGTCATAGCAAGCATTGATTTAAAAATATAAACAACAACAATTGAATATTTATATATTTTTATTTTTGCATGTATGTATGTATGTATGTGTTTATGTATGTGTTTATGTATGTATGTATGTATGTTTAATATAAACATTTTTCTGTGTATTTACTTATTAAATTTTTTTTTAGTTTTTGGTCCATAACTCTGTTGTTTATGAACAAATTAACTTTCTGTAAAAAATTGAAATTTTATAAAAATATTTATGACCAACCCGTTTAAACGCGAAAGCCGTAGCTTATATAGGAGCTTCAAAAAGCCAATAAAACGCGTTTTGGCCGATATCTGGAATATAGTGGACCGATTTTTTTTCACAAAAAAAAAATAAATAAATAAAAAAGGTTTTGAATTTTTTGTGCAAAAACGAAATCGCTACATTTTATAGGAGCCGAGAAAAGCCGACAGCAAACACGATTTTTCGGGAGTATCTTCGGTTTTTTGTCGATATCTCAGTTATTTATCAACCGATTTTGCTCGTTTTTATTGGCGATTTTCTAAGAAATATTTCTAACAATTTGATATATAAAACATATATATCCGATAACTGGGGCTTTCTAAAAACTGATTTCAACAGACAGACGGTCAGACAGACATCTTTATATCGACTTCCCTATCAATAAGGATCCAGAATATATATACTTTTTGGGGTCTTAGACGAATATTGTAGAAATTACAAACGGAATGGCAAACTTATATATACCCTTTACACCTGTGGTGAAGGGTATAAAAATATATGTTAATGATGAAAATGTTTTCTTTATCCGTGGAAAGTGGCATTTTGGAACTCGCAATATTTTAGGAGTTATTACAACAAATGTCATAATAGATACGAAATATTTATTGCAATTTTATTGTTTTGTTTGTAATAAAATAGAAAAATCGACAATTTCATCCAAAAATCATCCGAATGTAATAAAATTCGGCAAGAATATTAGTATTGACGCTGATAACGCAAATGCCGGGTTTAAGTTATATTACCGTGATATTTCGCGATTTATAATATCTCAAAAATGAGAAAAATTGTGTTTTTAAAAATACAAATATCTTCCAAAGTATTTACGATACAACGTTTATTGAGGCGAATATTTAAAGGTAATTAAATTACCTTTAAAATGATACCTACATGTTTTATGTTAAATTTTATTGGGGGATAATTCGCGATAGTATTTTTAAATTCGTGACAAATATATATAAAGTATGGAACCATTCTGAATGTTCTCAGTAAGTATCGTGCTGGGACTTCTGAATGGCTTCTGAATTATTGCAAAAAATATAGCGCAGTGTAAAACAAAAAAATAATTATTTTGAAAGAAATTTCGAACATAAATTTTTGCACTTTATTCGGCGCTACTTTTTTCAATAACTCATAAACCATCACGATACTTACAGGGAGCATTCAGAATGGTTTGAAAAAATTTCCAAACACGAATGTTGCAAAAAATTTAGTAGCCAAGAACAGGGCATGAAAATTTAAAACAAATTTAAAAAAAAAAAAGATTTTCGGCAGTTTAGGATCCAAAGCAGACAACATTTTCTAAAAATACCGAAATATACATCGAAGAATGTTTGCAAAAAAAGCTTATTCCTTTCATAAGAGCGCATAATGTGTCTATATTATTTCTTACCCGATTTAGCATCATGTCACTACAGTAAGAAAGCTCTGGAGTGGTATCAAAACAATAACAGAGTTTTTGTACCCAGAGAGATCAATTCTCCAAATTGTCCGGAGCTAAGACCAGTGGAGAGATATTAGCTCTTGTGAAAAGAGAATTGAGGAGCACAAAAAAGGTGTTCCAAATTATCGAAGATTTAAAAAGGAGATTGATAAATTTATAAAGCCAATTGAGGTGGGAATTACATTAAAGTTTATTAATAACTATTCCGTTATTAGTTATTACCACTCCCTTTTCCAAAAAAAATATCTTCGAAAGTAAAAAGTCTTAAAAATTCTTTTCTCATTTCTTCAGATTTCCATATTTTATCCTACTTGCTTTTAACAATTATTTGTCTATATACAACTTGTTCCAAATAGTAAAAACCAAAAAAATATTTCCTTTACATGGTAACAAGTAATATGTTACTACAGTAAGTAAGTAAGTAATTTATGTAAATATTACAACTACATACGACATAGGAGCAAATGGATATGAATACATAAAAATGCATATGAACATACATATATACAAACATAAATAAATGGAAAATCATGTGTGAAAAATTGTCTACTCGAACTATTTAGTGTTGCTGTTCATGCAACATCATAATAATCATCATAGACATATTGATGATGATGATGTTGTTCTATGCAATACAAACAAAATTTGTATATGCATACATAAACATATTTATAAATACATACATACACTTTTCATATACCAACAAATATGCATGTGTGTAAATATATACGATTATACAACATCTATAGTTTATTGATCGATTAATGGAAATTGACAATATTTTTTTTTTTTTTTTTTTGCAATTTTTGCCATTTCGCATCAAGAGAAAATGCAATTTTTTAAAGGATGTACTCGTAAATGTGAGAGTGTCAATGTGTATATATTTAAACTGTGTATGTGTGTGTATGTGAGAGAGTTAGTGTCTATATGGTTTGGTATATAATAAAATATTATAGTATTCCATGAAATAACCATTCAAACAATCTGTCATTGATTCAGTTCTGCAAAACTGACCGGCCATAGGCACTCGGCCAGTCAGCCATCCAGCCAGCCAGTGTAACTCTTTTATGAAACAAACTATTGTGTATATGAATACTACTATGGTTAAAGTTTCACACATAAAATACTCTCATACTTGTGCCTTTATATCTGATGTCCAAACATATTGATGATACCAATGAACATGAGAATGATGATGATGACGATGACGATGGTCAACATCATGTTTATGCTAGAGTAAAATTTATATATTTTTTTCTTTTATTGTTTGTAATAGTAGTAGTAGTATTATAGTGTACATATGGATGTTGTAGTATATTGTATAGTTTTTTTGTGTTGTTATTTTACTACAGATTTCTGTTGCTGCTTTTTGGGTATATAACAACATCCGGTGAAATTGTATATGTAATACATATTAAGGACTATGTATTTATGAATACATACATATGTATATAGTATATGACTGTAAATTTTAAGGTATATTGTGTTGTGTATTGCTTTATATACAAAATGAGTACAATAACGATGCAAATATACCGGAAGTCCACTAACGCACGAATTCTCGACCATTCCTTTATGCAAAGGATTTTTTTATGTTGTATTGTATTTATTTTTTTATGTTTTATATAAGAAAAGCCAGTATATAATCGGTCTATTGTATGTATAAAAATTTACACAATTTCTTTTGAATTCAAAATCATCTTTTCCAGATTATTTATTTAAAAATTTTAATTTTGAAAACAGGAGCAGCTAAGGCCTTTTTTTGGGATATAAATAATAAATATTCCAGATTTTTGTAGATAGAAAAGTCGAATTAATAATGTTAGTCTGAATATCTGTCAATGTCAGACGGTAGAAATAAAGTTTCTGAAGTACTGCGAGCCATGTGTTGTATACTGTGAGCGTAAAAGTAAACATCAAGTATTCTTAAAAATAAAGTTATTTTATATTTAGATTAAAAATGCTATATAGAAAAGTTTAATGCACATTTGCTTGGTAACTAACTAAATATAGATTTTATAAGAAAAAATTATAAAACAGCAGCACATTAAAAAATAATGCACTTTTTGTGAATAAATATATTTTTTACGCGTCAAAAAAAAGTAAACAGTTTTATAATTAAATGCAAAAAAAAATGTATTTAATACTTTGTATATTTTCCATGTGACTTTGTTGTATCCTTTAATATCCTAGGCAACGAGTCGACAAGTTTTTTTTGGCAAAATTCGGTGATATTCTGGGTTACTCTTTCTGTAATGCCAGCTAGAGATGATCGCTGCAAATAATGGTACTTTTTCTAATTTTTTGCCAATATGTTCCAACAGATGCTCGATTGGATTAAAGTCTGAGGACTTCAAAGCATTACAAATAGGTTTGGGAGTACAATAAAGCAACCATTCCCTCACAGTATTGGAAAAATGCTTGGGATCTTTGTAATTTTGGAATAAGCAGTTACGCAATAAGCTAAATTTTCGCACACTATTTATATGATCTTCAATTTCATTGTCGATTCTATAAATATTAAATTACTGATTTCTGAAGCCTCCAGACGTCCTCAGACCATTACCGAGTCTCGGTCATGTTCAACTATCTCAACCACACATGTGACATTGACGCTTTCACTCCATCTTTGCAATATTTTTCGTGTTTTTTTGAGCCAAATATTTTAATTTACTTTTGTTATAGAATAAAACGGTTTCCTGGAAGGTTTAACACTAATTTTTATACTTTTGGGCGAGATTCAAACATTTAGTTTGGTTGGCTTACGATATGTTGTGTTTTTACGTGGTGTTCTTCTATTCACTACCATTTTGTGTAGTGTTCCCAAAATGATAATAGCCCTAAAATAATAAGCGGAAATTAACGTTACATTTTTAGCTTTTTTTTAGGTACTAGAAGAAGGACTTTCTTTGACTTCGCAAACTATAGCTTTTTTCTTTGTCTGTAAATGATTTGACCATCTTGCCCGAGGAAAATTATCTGCAGTATGATGTTTGGCATATTTATATATTATTCCGCAATAATTCCTTGAAACAATTTTTGCAATTTCACGCAAGGATTTTTCCTTTTTCATATAAATATGATATTATTTTCGAGATTGAATTAAAGATTGTTTTTCTATTGTTAAACAATCTCTTTTTTACTTCGTTTTAAAGCATGAAACTTATTTAAGATTATAATTTGGTCCTTCCCTGAAACCTAAACTAAAAATAATATAAGATCTTCTCCCAATTTTACAATTTACTAACCTTTTTATAAAAGAAAGGTGCAACTGTTTATTTTTTTTTTTTTTTTTTTTTTTTGACGCGTAAAAATTGGTATATTTTCTTAAAAATTCAATTATATCGTTATTCCGATTTATTTCCGATTTTTCGTTTAAATAGGAATGAGCTGTTAACTTTTTTTTTGACGCACACAGTACGTATAAATTTGTTGAATAATGTCATTAGAATGGTTGAAAAGTGTAAATATATTTAGTATAAAAATCTAAGCTCCCAAATACAGAATAAAATGTAATAATTCCAAAAATAAATTTGAATACTAAAACAAGTTATTTTTTACATCTGTGAGAAATTTTATCTTACATTTTTGGAGACAATATTTAAGTTCTTAAAAAAAAAAAAAAAATCCCAAATACAATAAGATTTTTTACCAAAAAAACTCAAAATTTCATCAAAAAGTAATTGAAAAATAAATAATTTTAAGCCGATTTTTTAACAAAATGTCTAATGGTTGCAAATACCATAATTTTTACCAAAATACAAACTATCGTGTTCAGCGAAAAATTAAGTTTACCAAAAAATCGAATATTTACAAAAAAAATCTCCAAAATAACCCAAATTAAAAAAAAAAAAAAAAAAACGAAAACTCCAAATTTCAACAAAGACAGAAGTTGCACCAAAAATTCGAATTAAAAAGAATTGTACTTTTACAAGAAAACACATTTAAAAAAATTGGCTACGATATCAAAGTATCACATTAAAAGAAAAAAAAAAAATAATAATGAAATTTTTTACCAAAAATTCGAATTTCCAATTTTCGAAAAAATAAAATATATTTTCACCATAAAATCATGCCAGCAAAAACTTGGTAATGGCATGTAGTTACGGATGTGGTTACTTTTCAATGATAACAACATACTATCTTTTTTATAGTTTTTAGTAATTGATATTTTGGTGAGAGGTGCAAATTTAAACAAGTTTATAATTGAATGAATTATTTTCATATATATTTGTTAATTGGTGACTTTTTTCTGTGTATTACAGTACTTATTTGTAACCGATAATGTAACTAGTTACTATTTCATTTGGCTAATAACGACTTCTATAATCAGGTATGTGATGAAAACCGATCGTTTTCAAATCGAATCGGTTTGAAAAGTTGTGATGAATTTCGATCGATTTCAAAAACATTTTTCAACAATGATCTATTTTTCGTTAAGAATATACAGGCTCATGTGAAAAATAACAATTAATTTTAGAAAAATATAAAAAATGATATAATAAAATCTAATAGAAAGTGATCTAAATATAATTTTTATAAATAACAAAAACGAAAATATAAGTACATCACATATTTTTTCGATTTAAAATTGATTTTCATCACATACCTGAATACTTTGAAATTAATGAGTCATTGAATAGATTCAAAGTAATTAGTTCTTCTAATGATATCTAAGTAATGACTTTCTAAAATGATTACCTGTAATAATATAGAGTAAGTAGTTGCCTATAATGATATCGCCGTGTTAAAATAATGTGTTATTCATCTAATGTGTAAGTTGTGAAGAGTTATTATATCAGCTTCTTAACTCATTTCTTGGCAAGCGAAGTTTTTGCTGATCAACAAAAAGTGATCAACAAAAGTGTGAATTGTTACTAAAAATTAAATTTTTACCATTTAAAAATGGAAAATTTGTTTTTTTAAAGAAAATCGAGTTATTGGAAGAAAACATTTAACCCAAGATTCAAAATAAAAAAAATAAAAAATAATAAAAAATAGAAGTTTAAAAAATATGATTAAAAAAAAAAAACCTATTTTCTCTACAAAATCTAAAAACCTGCTTAATTTAAAACTATTCGTCCTACACTGAAAAAAGTAATTTCAATTAATGTAGTACGTTAAATCAAATTCATTAATTTTCTTCAATAAATTTATTAGCTTAATGTACAAATTCATTGCTTCAATGAAAATATTCAATGAAATTATTAACGCTATTATGAACATTACATTGAAATCATTCGTTAAATTTATTTCTTATTATAATAGGTAAATCCGTTAATTGATTTAATGTATTAGTGCATTGAATTAATTTATTGAATGTACTAATACAAAAGCATTGAACCAATGATAAATTTCATTCAATTATATCAAAATAAATGATTTCTAACGGGAAATAAAGTAAAATGAAAACAAATACAACTCAGTTTTCTTTTATATTTTAACAAGAAATGACGCGTTTTAAACAATAGCAAAAAGTAAAAAAATTAGTGTCATGTTAAAAACAAAAATAATTTAAAACTAAATAAGATAAATTGAAATATTAAAATACACAAATATAATATAAGGAGAAGTAGAATAGCATAATTGAATACACCAAATTGAATTAATTACCCAAAAGAAGGAATTTGGAGACTTGCCTTCATTACACGTAAGTTTAATAATGTTTATGATTTTAAACAGTTTTTAAATATTACATTTCATTTATATTTATGTAGATAAAAATACTAAGATGCAGAAGAATGTGTTATTAGCCTCAAATAACAGGGTTTCAAAAAATATTGCGATTTCAAAATCAAGAGGATTCGATTCGTAAGTATACATAAATATATGAAATATTTTAATTGAATTCTTAATAAAAATATATTACAGACTGATCAAGGTTTGAATGCTACATCCGGTGATCGTCAAAAAAAGGAAATTTCTATAGACCAAAAGGATTTAAAGGTAACTAGTTCAAATATTTTAAGCAATTGAACGAATTTTAAAAATTTTATTTATAAACTTTCCTTGTTAAGGATAATGCTGTAGTTATATTAATGTGGCATCTAAATTGATATTCCATACCATCATCGAGCAATGTAGAGGACAACAGGAATTACTATTATACGATCACACCTGTAACATGCATTTTGTTTATTTAAATTTTTTAGTGAAATGTAATATTTTTATATTAATATTTAATTTTTGCTTATATTAACTCAATATCATATAATTTAATCATTTAACATAAAATAAAATATAATATATATATATATATATATAAATAATGTATAGTTTCATTGGGACAAAATATGAGTTCATTGAAACCAATGTACTGTTCACTGAAATTATTTATTTTATTTAATGAATCATTCAATGTAAGAATAAATTTAATCAATTAACTTGTACATTGAATTATAATATTAATGTATGACAATTCATTGTTTCAATGAACCTGTACATAGGGTCAAAATTAGTGCACAAATTCATTGTAACAATGAACTTTTTAATTGTATTTATGTACCTTTTTGGTTCAGTGTATAAATCTTAACGAAGCTATATTTTTATCAGGAGCGGAGATTCGCCATTTTTATACCCTACACCACCATAGGTGGGGAGGGTATTATGCGTTTGTGCTGATGTTTGTAACACCCACAAATATTCGTCTAAGACCCACCTCAATTTATACCAATCAGCTTAGAATTACTTTCATTGTCGATTTCACGATGTCCGTCCGTCTGTACGTCTATGTAAACGTTGTACTCAAACTACAGGTCGCAATTTTAATCATAAACATACGAAATTTGGCATACAGTTTTCTTATAGTCCAAGGACGAAGCCTATTGAAACTGGTTATGATCTGTCCAGTATTTCACTTAGTCCCCATACAAATGTCCTCCCAGAAAAGAGGTTTTGCGACCAAATACGTTTTATATAGATATAAATGATGGTGCAAAAAAATTTAAGAATATTAGTCCATAATTTATCATAGCCATAGGTCCATTATCGGAAATCACCCAAAAGTGAATAAATTCATATAAAAGTTAGTATCGACATAATATGTTTTCGTATGTTTTATTTTACACTTAATACAAGTATCGGTCCACAATTGACCGCAGACACCTACCTGAATCTTGAAGCACACCATATGGTCGGGCTTGACCGACTTATCTTTCTTTCTCGTTTTTTAAGTAATAATTTTTGAAGTTACTTTTGGTTCTAAGAAATTTGAATTTGCTAAGCTCATTGGTAAGTTTACTAATTTAATACCATAATCATTATTATTCCATCAGATTCTAACAGCTTAAAATTGTAAACTTTGATAAGGGAATAGAAAGGTGTCCAAATAATGTTCATATATTTTTTTTTTTTAATTTTCGTTCTCAAAAAATCAAAATTTTTACAAAAGACGAATATATTTTACAAAAATAAATTTTATAATTAAAAAATAAAAAAACGCAAGTTTCAACAACAACTTGAATTTTTCTTAAAATATACATGATTACACTGGTCGACAAACAAATTTTTGAGCTCCTTCGAAAAAAATATGTAGACTAGATTGAATTCCGCATGCTAAACTCGAATCTGCTTTCAGTTTTTTTCCATCAGGTCGGGATTTTTTAAGGGCGTGTCTAATATTGCGCCTACAATAAGCCGATTACTCGAGTATATTTCACTATAACTCGCGAACGGTATGCACGATTTATATAAATAATACACCAAAATATGTGGAAAACCATGGCTTTAAGTCGTTCTACTATCAAATTTTTATCCGCTCAATAGTTTAGGAGATAATTCGAAAAAAGTGTCGAAAAAAAAAAAATTCATGCAAAATTCAAGATTTCTTTTTTCTACTAAAACTTTTTTCTTAAAGTGAAAACATCAAAAATATTTAAGTTTATCACCTTTATCTCAAAGCTGGCAAAACTACGAGTAAACAAAGCTACATATTGTAAAAATTGATGCACAAATCTTGATTGGATTCACAGTTAAGTTTGGATACCCATGTACCTATAGCAAAGTGGAAATACACTAGTGGGCAAAAAAAAAATTTTTTTTTCGTCTTAAATAAAAAATAAAAAAATAGGTGGATTAGATGGAATTCAACGTGCTAAATAAGAATCAGCTTTTACTTTTTTTCTATCACGCATTGATTTTTTTTTATGGGCATGATTACTATGACCACGCCTTTCGGCAGTCACACTTGTATAACTAGAGAACAGTTTGTCCAATTAAGATAAATTGAACTTTAATATATAGCGACCTAAATTGTCTTTGAGCTGAATTTATATAATTTTTTGTCCAGTTAATATTTTTGTAGTTATTCGGTAATTAGTACAGAAAATTTTAAAATTAATTTTTTTTTAAAGTGGTAAACATTTTGATCCATAACTCTCAAACTCTTAAGCGAATAAAACATATTGTTGACATTCCTTGAAGACATTTTTCGTATGCATCTTAAGATGTATCACTTATCAAGATCGTGTAAGGGTTCTTTAGTTATAGCCTAAGTTCGACAAACCATTCTCGAATTTTATAGTGTATCCGCTGAATAAGGTGATGATATTAGTCATGCACATAAAAAAAATCAGTACCCAATAGAAAAAAAAATGAATGCAGATTCTTGTTTAACTCGACAGAATCCACCTAGTCCACCTATTTTTGTTTCAAGAAAAAATAAAAAAAATATTTTTTTTTGCCCACCACTGTATTTCTACTCAATTGTATGTAACATGGGTACTTTTACTTAACTGTGAATAAAATTTAGATAAAGAAAAAGATTAAGATAAAGATGATAAACTGTAACATTTTAGATGTTTTCATTTATTAAAAAAAAATTTAGTAACAAAAAAATTTTAAATTTTGCATGAAAATTATTTTTTTCGGACATTTATTTTAAAATAAATTATTGAGAACATACAAAAATTGAGTTTGAGGAACTTAAAGATATTTTTAGTACGCATCTTTTGGTGTATCACTTTGATCAATCGTACACACCGTTCATGAGTTATGAGGAAATATACTAGAGTAATGGCCTTACTATGGGCGAAATATTAGAAACGACCATAAAAAAAATCCAGACCTGATAGAAAAAAACTGAAACTTGATTCGTGTTTAGCACATCAAAATACATCAAGTCCAACTATTCGTCTATGGGGGAGGATTTTTTTGTTAGTTATAGTTATGGATCAAAATTTTCACCACTTTTTAAAAAAAATAAATTTTAAAATTTTCGGTACTAATAACCGAATAACTACAAAAATATTAACTGGACAAAAAATTATATAAATTCAGCTCAAAGACAATTTAGGTCGCTATATATTAAAGTTCAATTTATCTTAATTGGACAAACTGTTCTCGAGATATACAAGTGTGACTGCCTAAAGGCGGAATCATAGTAGTCATGCCCATAAAAAAAATTAATGCGTGATAGAAAAAAAGTAAAAGCTGATTCTTATTTAGCACGTTGAATTCCATCTATCCACCTATTTTTTTATTTAAGACGAAAAAAAAACATTTTTTTGCCCACTAGTGTATTTCCACTTAGCTATAGGTATACATGGGTATCCAAACTTAACTGTGAATGAAATCAAGATTTGTTTTTTAAAAGTAGTAAAATCGAACTTATTCTCACGACATAGTTAGATGCGTATACATTATGCTGATTATTTGTATCACTAATTCTCAGCCAAATAATAGCCCTAATTACAATATGAACGTTGAATGAAATTTAATATTTATACTTCAGTATTTATCCACGTTTTCAAAATTTTAAATTTTACCTAAAAAAAAATAGTTTTGAGGAAACAGTGTTATTTTCGTGTAGATATAAATTTTGTTTTTCAAGTACATAAGTAGTAGACTTGCAGAAAAAAACTATACAACACTGCAACAAATGCCACTGACCGATAAATCGCTACAGTACAAATGAAAACAACAACAACAATAATAAAAAAACGAAACATTTTTCGGTATAATGAAATTATTCATATGAGAATTGTATTGTGTCTGTTGAACTATTATACATAACTAACTAAAACATAAACACACATACATGCATATAGTACACCTATACATGTGGTATTTAGGTTTTTACTCCTAACTATAGGCTTTAATTTAAGTATTAAGTCTAAAATATGTACTGGTATGCATTGTGTATTGTAGCCATAAAATATGCAAGATTCTGAGAGATGTTTCCGGTATATACAATATTTTTTGTTAATAAATACATACATATGTATGTCTGATAGAATTTTTGGGTGTCGTAATTGATGCTAGAGTGCATAGCTGTAACTTATGAATGAAATAAAAAATAAAAATACTTTTTATTTCATTTATATTTCTTACTTCTAATTAAAAATATTTGTTAATCAATCTATTATCTTTTGAATAAAAATATTAAGGATTTTTATTTATACTAAAACGATTGAATTTATTATAAATTTGTATCTGATTGAACAAAATAAATTAAAAATTAAAATATTTTATTTAACCAAAAGAAAAACAAATATATTTTTATAAGAAGATAATCAAAAGTTTTTTATTTGATTATTTTAAAGTTTAATAATATTAATATGTATTTTATTTAAATAAAAAAAGTTCAACAAATCTTTCTGATTTTTATTCAAAAACTTTATATTCAAATAGAAACATTTAAAATAAATATTTTTATTATTTTATTCAACAAAAACTCTAAAAAATAAAAATATTCAGCCTCAAAAGGCTTGAATAATAAAAAATTATAAAATTTTTTCAAATATTCAAGTATAAAAAAAAATATTTTACTTATTTTTCTTTTTCAAAGTAAATTTAAAACTATTCAAACAAATTCATGTTGAATAAAAATATTCAAAAGTTTTCTATGAATAAAAAAAATTGAATGTTTTAAAACTGATATTATTTTATTTTTAAAATGGAAAATAAAATAAAGAACAATTGTATTCAAACTAAAGAAATAAAATATATTTTAAAATTAGTTAAAGACTTAGGAATTTGATTTATATTTTATAAATTCATATTTGAATACTTTTGTGGAAATTTTATTTTATCTAACTTGTTAACAAATGGAATAATATTTAAATAATTTTTATTCAAATTAATTTCAAGTAACTGAAAATCATATTACAAAGAGTATAAAATAATTTTAAAGAAATTTATTTCTAAAAATATAAATAAAATATTAAAATAATTTATTTTTAATAAATATTTTGATTGAAAATATTCACAATGAACAGCTATGCTAGAGTGTATATAAGTAAAACCTACGCATATAACAGCATCACTCACACACACGTACTCAATTTAATTTTTGGTATATAAATAGTAAATACTACAGTTGTATATGTCTACATGTCTATGGATTTTGGTAAAATTGTCTATATACGTAATATTTACAAATGCACAAATATACCATGTACCTATACTATACCTCTATATACTACATATATACATACCTTTTATGTACTTTCGCAATTTTACTATGCGTGTTGTAGTACAACTACTATTTTTACTACTATTTATATGTTTGTATGCGTATATACTCATATGTGTGTGTGTTTTTTTTTTTTTTTTTTTTTTTTTTATTAATACATAGTTAAACTTGATATTTGTCTGTACATCAGGACCATTTACACGTTTCACTCATAGTAAAATAATTGTAATCATGTGGCACATGTGCATCATAAAATCGTCTCTGTTGTCATTTTTGTGTTGTTCAAAAATAAGTTGTATGTAATCATAAGATCCTATTATGTTTTATTTTATATATGAACATATCTTTTGAGGAAATTTAAAGTATATTGGCAGCGAAAATTTAAAATTTTCGTATTAAATATATCCAGTGGTTAAGAAACCTTAAAAAAGAATTTGACTAATCCTTCACATAAGAATAGCCTTAAAACTGAACTAGAACTGAACTAGAACTGAACTAGAACTGAACTAGAACTGAACTAGAACTGAACTAGAACTGAACTAGAACTGAACTAGAACTGAACTAGAACTGAACTAGAACTGAACTAGAACTGAACTAGAACTGAACTAGAACTGAACTAGAACTGAACTAGAACTGAACTAGAACTGAACTAGAACTGAACTAGAACTGAACTAGAACTGAACTAGAACTGAACTAGAACTGAACTAGAACTGAACTAGAACTGAACTAGAACTGAACTAGAACTGAACTAGAACTGAACTAGAACTGAACTAGAACTGAACTAGAACTGAACTAGAACTGAACTAGAACTGAACTAGAACTGAACTAGAACTGAACTAGAACTGAACTAGAACTGAACTAGAACTGAACTAGAACTGAACTAGAACTGAACTAGAACTGAACTAGAACTGAACTAGAACTGAACTAGAAGTGAACTAAAACTTAACTAGAACTGAACTAGAACTGAACTAGAACTGAACTAGAACTGAACTAGAACTGAACTAGAACTGAACTAGAAGTGAACTAAAACTTAACTAGAACTGAACTAGAACTGAACTAGAACTGAACTAGAACTGAACTAGAACTGAACTAGAACTGAACTGGAACTGAACTAGAACTGAACTAGAACTGAACTAGAACTAAACTAGAACTGAACTAGAACTGAACTAGAACTGAACTAGAACTGAACTAGAACTGAACTAGAACTGAACTAGAACTGAACTAGAACTGAACTAGAACTGAACTAGAACTGAACTAGAACTGAACTAGAACTGAACTAGAACTGAACTAGAACTGAACTAGAACTGAACTAGAACTGAACTAGAACTGAACTAGAACTGAACTAGAACTGAACTAGAACTGAACTAGAACTGAACTAGAACTGAACTAGAACTGAACTAGAACTGAACTAGAACTGAACTAGAACTGAACTAGAACTGAACTAGAACTGAACTAGAACTGAACTAGAACTGAACTAGAACTGAACTAGAACTGAACTAGAACTGAACTAGAACTGAACTAGAACTGAACTAGAACTGAACTAGAACTGAACTAGAACTGAACTAGAACTGAACTAGAACTGAACTAGAACTGAACTAGAACTGAACTAGAACTGAACTAGAACTGAACTAGAACTGAACTAGAACTGAACTAGAACTGAACTAGAACTGAACTAGAACTGAACTAGAACTGAACTAGAACTGAACTAGAACTGAACTAGAACTGAACTAGAACTGAACTAGAACTGAACTAGAACTGAACTAGAACTGAACTAGAACTGAACTAGAACTGAACTAGAACTGAACTAGAACTGAACTAGAACTGAACTTGAACTGAACTAGAACTGAACTTGAACTGAACTAGAACTGAACTAGAACTGAACTAGAACTGAACTAGAACTAAACTAGAACTGAACTAGAACTGAACTAGAACTGAACTAGAACTGAACTAGAACTGAAATAGAACTGAACTAGAACTGAACTAGAACTGAACTAGAACTGAACTAGAACTGAACTAGAACTGAACTAGAACTGAACTAGAACTGAACTAGAACTGAACTAGAACTGAACTAGAACTGAACTAGAACTGAACTAGAACTGAACTAGAACTGAACTAGAACTGAACTAGAACTAAACTAGAACTGAACTAGAACTGAACTAGAACTGAACTAGAACTGAACTAGAACTGAACTAGAACTGAACTAGAACTGAACTAGAACTGAACTAGAACTGAACTAGAACTGAACTAGAACTGAACTAGAACTGAACTAGAACTGAACTAGAACTGAACTAGAACTGAACTAGAACTGAACTAGAACTGAACTAGAACTGAACTAGAACTGAACTAGAACTGAACTAGAGCTGAACTAGAACTGAACTAGAACTGAACTTGAACTGAACTGGAACTGAACTAGAATTGAATTCTAATATGTAGCTAAATATAGTGGAAAGTTAAAATTTTTTAAATATTCATAAAAGTATTTCTATTTCATTATTAACAAAATCACATTTTAATCAAATCGATTATAAAAAATCCCTCCTTTCAGCTTAATTTCTTATAAATTATATAAATCTTAGTATAAAAGTTGACAAATACAAAGAAAAATAAAAGCTTTTCTTCTCTAAACATATCTATTAACAAAATGCCTCTTTATCACAAAAAAAGTGAAAGAAAAAACATGAAAAATATGTTGAAGTAAAAAAATATAATACGTTTACTTTCTACGCATTTAATTTCTTATAAAAAACCCTCCAAAATAAAAAAATAAAGATTTAAATATAGATTCTTATTATTCTCTATTTTTACTTGAACTGTAAACATAATCATTTCAATCTGTAGGATAAATAAACCCTGATAATAATACAAAACAAAAGTTCAATTGAATTTTATTTCGAAAAGAAATAAGGTTTAACCAAACAAACCCTGCCTTAATATTTATTTAAGCGAGAGTGGCTGTTGTCGGTATTGGTGGTGGTGGCGAAACACGTAACAATAGACTAATTAAAATCATATAAAAATAAGCAGCACGTGCTTTAACTGGAAAAACGGAATCCCTGGCTTCTTTTTAAAGCTGAAGATAAAGGAATATTTGTATTTATAAAACAAATAAAGAAGAGAGAAAGAAAAAAAGAATTTTTATAAAGAAAATATTTCTACATAAGCAAAATTCTAAGTGAAAAGAAGGTATGAAAGTAAAGTGAAAAGATTCAGGGCGAATTCAAAATAAAAACGTTTTGAATAAATAAAACAAAAGTCATCATCATGATGTATGTAAATAAAAAGAAACAGAAGGAAACAATGGAATTATAAACAAATAAAGACAAGAAAAAAATAATTAATATTAAAATGCAAATATTAAAATTCTCAGTATGATTAAATACGAATATGTATCCAGACATATTTTTATATAAAGAAATTTACATAAAAAAAAGATTAAATATAAATTTAAAAAATTTGAAGATTAAAGTATATAAGAAAAAATAAGTAAGTAAATTTATAAAATAATATTTAAATAGAAAAAAAAAATTAAAAAGTATTAGCGTTACTGTTACACATTGCGAACGGACGTGTTATTTATTCTGTGCCCCGATTAAGCCCATAAAAGTGTGTAAAAGCTTGACTTTAAATAAATTAAAAAACATATTTGCATTATAAAAAGTATTGGCCAAAAATTTGTTAAAGAAATATTAAGAAATACGTATATAAAGTGCTTTTTATTAGCAAATAACAAAAAAAATACGTATCAAAAATAAAACCCAAAATAATTTAAAAAGAAAGAACAAAGCATAAAACAAATTCAAAAATGAGTGTCTGTTCACAGTGCAATGGAGAAATATCAACAAAATTTGTCAAGTGTTACTCTTGCAACTCTCACTATCACTTTTCGCCTTGTTGCTCTCTATCGGAGAAAACGTATGGGACAATGGCTAGTGATAGGAGAGCCGAGTGGAGATGCCATAAATGCAAAACAAGAAAGGCATCTACCAACAGCAATAACTCTTACCATATAATAATTGATGATAGCTCTCTAACAAAAAACCTACAAAAACAACAACGTGATGACGATGTCGATGAGAATGAGGCATCAAAACGCTTCAAAAACTCCTTGTCCATGTATGATGTTCATAATAATGTTTGCTCTTTAAAAAACGACGTAAACGAATTAAAAGCAGAATTTTCAACTCTTAAAACAGACATAAACGACATCAAAACCACAATACAACAACTAGCAACAGCAACAAACCAAAATACTGAAACAAGTACAAAAGTTGAAACCGCTCTCACTGCAATTACGAGCACCATTGCATCCCTCACATCTCAAATAAATAACTTATGCGAAATTAATAAAGGAAGGGAAAAACAAATGCAAGATATTAACAACCGTGTCAACGACTTAGAACAACAACTCATAAATAAAAACATTGAGATTAAAAATATACCCGATGAGAATCTTGTTCCAAACGATGTGGTGAAAATGATTGCTGCTTCTTTAAACGTAGAAGTAAATGATACAGATATAAACAACTCGTATCATCTTAAAAAGTCACAAAAAATTATAGTAGAGTTTACTACGCTCAACAAAAAGAAAGAATTGATGGGAAAAATCAAACGTCATAGGGTAGAAGCCAAAGTGATAACAAACAACAATAGTAGCAATTATATGTATGTTAATGATCTCTTAACTGCGCACAAACGTCGATTACTATGGCTATCAAAAACCAAAGCCAAAGAATCGAACTGGAAATTTGTGTGGGTTAAAAATGGTAAAATTTTTATTAAAAAGAATGAAATTTCAAATCCCATTATTATAAAAAACACAGCAGATATTGAGTTAATCACTACAGCTATTTAAATAAAAAAACAGTGTAAATTGTTCTTCCCCAAACACACAAATATAAAAATAAAAATGAACTCTATAAAAACAATTGAAAATTTCAACCAAATTGAAAAAAACTTCTTAAGTTATCCCAATACTATTCTCTTTATGAATATTCGTTCACTTCGTCTTAATTTTACATCATTCCTGGTTTCAATACACAACATTATAAACAATATTAACTTTATTGCTCTTGCCGAAACAAATATAACAAATGATGAGAACAATATGTACAAAATAAATGGTTTTAGTTCACATTATTTAAATAGAAATAGCAAAGGCGGGGGAATAGCATTATACGTAAGAGACAACATTAAACACACAAACATTAACATAAAAACAATCTCTTTTGAAGCAATTCAAATTGATGCAAATAACAACAACAAAACCTTTTCTCTTCTCATAATATATCGGCCATCAAAAAATAATGTAAAAGAGTTTATAATAGAACTTGATCAAACTCTTAACAAAATAAAAAACAAACAAGACATTATCGTCATTGGTGATATTAACATCGATATTCTCAAACAAAATATATCAACAACTAAGTACACAGAAATGCTTTCGTCAAATGGACTACAATGCATAATTAATGAAAGTACAAGGGAAGATTTAAACAAGAAAACAAGTACTTGTATTGATCACTTGCATGTACGTATCAATAAAACAACAACACAAATACAAGCTTCAATAGTGAGAACAAGCATCTCTGACCACTACGCTCTGTTTTGTTGTCTATACGAAACAGAAGAAAAACAAAACAAACAAAATAAACAAAACCAGAGTGCGGAAACTATCATAAATCAGGGTGTGAAAATAAACAATTATAAAGTTAATAAACATATCAGTGAATATAATTGGAACGAAATAATTGAACAAAACCTTAATACCAATGATTTATTTAATAAAATTTACGAAAAGTTTAGTGATATTTATCAAAAATCTAAAATACTAAATAAAAATAATAAAAAAAGAAAATTAAATCCGTGGTTGAACGATCATTTATTAAAATGTTGTAGTATCCGGGATAAACTTTATAACAAATGGCGAAATAACAGAAACAATAAAAACTATGAAAATGAATATAAAAAATTTAGAAACATTTTTAAATAAAAAATTAAATAATGCAAAAAATTTCTATTATAAAGCAAAATTTGTAGAAAATCGAAATAACATGCGAATCACGTGGCAATTAATAAACGAATTAACGGGCAAAGAAGTTAGAAATATTGATACAACGATAACTAAAAACTTTAACAACGAAAACATGCTGGTAATAGCAAACAACTTTGCAGTAAACTTTAACTTTAATGTACAGAACATTTTACACACGTGTGACATTAAAACATTACAATACCATAAACCAACATTGATAAACTCTATATATATTTCTCCTACTACTGAAGATGAAATTTTAAGTATTTTAAAAAATATAAACGTTAGAAAAGGAGCCGGTATAGATGACATCAGACCCAAAGATATAAAATACAATGCCATTAACCTCACGTCAATAATAACTTTATTTATAAACACCAGTATTAGCAGCGCAACCATTCCAAAAATACTAAAAACTTCAATAATTCGACCTATTTATAAAAGTGGAGTAAAAAATGATTGCAACAACTATAGACCCATAGCGATACTCTCAATTATAGAAAAAGTCCTAGAGGAAATAATAGTCAGAAGATTAAATGAATTCTTAAAAAAATATAAAATTCTAAATCCATGCCAATACGGGTTTCAAAAAGGGAAAAACATAAACCAACTTCTGGGTAACTTTGCGAACCACGTCAATAAATGCCTGAGTGAAAGCAACCACTGCTTAGCGTTATTTATTGACTTTAGCAAAGCTTTTGACACATTATCACACAGCCGTCTTTTAGAAATCTTGGAAAGGTATGGAATACGAGGTAGTTGTTTACAATGGTTCATTAATTATCTAGAACTTCGGACATATAGAGTTAAAATTGGCAACAGCTTAAGCGATGAGACTTTCTCAAACAATAACGGTGTTCCCCAAGGTTCAAAACTTGGTCCAATTCTCTATCTTCTATACGCTAACGATATGCTAAATATTCTCAAAATGAGCACAGCATTTGCATATGCTGATGACACAGCAATCGTTGTACACCACAAAAATATTGAAGAAGCTAGCAAAATTATGCAAATCGAGTTAGACATCATAACAAAATGGAGTCATGACAATGGCCTAGTTATCAACTCATCCAAAACTAAACTTATGCACATCAAGCCACGTCATCTTCCAAACCACGATGTAAAAATCAAATTCCACACACAAGAATGCCTACACAACACAAACCTCCCTAATGTTGATACGTGTACTACTATTATTGAAATGGTGAAAACTTTTAAATATTTAGGTGTATATGTCGACGAAAACTTTAAATGGTTAACGCACATACAAGATCTCCGGAAAAAGCTGAGGAAAGCTGCGTATAGTCTTTTTCATTTGAGCAACTGTACACCCTTTACAGTACTCAAACAGGCTTATTTCTCCTTAGCCGAATCCTATATTAGGCACGGCATCACAGCGTGGGGTAGTTCAACGTACTGCACCAGCCTACAGCAGACACAAAACCAAATCCTAAAAATTTTGCTAAAAAATCGACAACACAATCAACAAATACAATACAACACGATATATGTCAACACAAAGAACACACATGTAAACAATAATACAAACGTAAACAGCAACATCAGCGTTAACAACACACACGAAAACAACATCACGCAAGTAAACAACAACACATGGGTAAACAACAACACACACGTAAACACTCATGTTCACAACATCAGTCAAGTAAACAACGACATTCACGCAGATAACAACACAAACGTCAACACAACTAGATCAACTAGATCAACATCCATAGCTAGCAAACTACAAGTTTTAAACATAAAAAGTATCTACAGCAGCACTTTAATAAATGAATTTTATAACGACCCAACACTCCTTATTCCAATTGATCATACCTACAACACAAGGCGCCGAACTGAAGGAAGATACCAGGTTGAACGTTTCCGAAATAATTATGGAAAAACAGTTTAAAAGTCGTACTACCAACTCTTCTTAATAAAATGCCCACAAACTTACTCAACATACAAAATCCATATAAGAGGAAAAAATTATTAAAATCGTATTTTTTAAATTCGCAATGAAATTATATCAAATTATTATTTCTATTTTTAATTTTTAATTGTTTCACCCTGCAGATAAGCCAAAAGGCTTCGCGGGGTTAGCTTTAAGAAAATTGTTAATAATTATTTAAAATTTCAAAATAAAAATTTCAAAAAAAAAAAAAAAAAAAAAAAAAAACATTTAAAACATTTAAAACAAATTCCTACACTAAATAAGACCTTAGACACTTTCAATTTAATAGAAGCACGGACAGACGGACGGACAGACTAAATTTGTTTATGTAGTGTAAATATAAAAATTCATTAGTCTCTGCTCCATAATGATATATTTTATTATGAATTGGAAAATGATTTGATGTGGGTTAAAGATCATCTACAGTTCATCATATATAAAAAATTACAACACTCTCTTAATTTTGAAATATTTCGGTAAAAAATTGTTCAATGTAGCAACGTAAAAGATCACGTATCTTTCTTTTTTGACAATTTTAGATTCTTAAATTGCTTTATAAAGCTAAAGAATGCAGCTTATTGTTTATATTAAAATATATTTTACGTATTATAAATAACTAATGATTAGGGCATGGATTTACCGCTTTTCATTTGTGTAAATGTAAATTATTCAAAAATTTTAGTGCAGGTTATTCATTCCATTGTACAAACAATTCGAACGATAAGGCACATGGTGATACTGGTATACTAATTAGAAACCGATTACGATATTATGCCCTAGATGAATTCTCGAGAGACTATATGAAGGCAACATCCATTTACCTTGAATCTTTTATTGCCCATCACAATTTTCAATGACCACACAAAATTTGGAAAAATTCTTTAATACACTATCATGTGGCGACTACGACTACGAATGCGAAACACTCCTACTGGGGTTCCAGAGACAGACAGTAATATAAAGCTCTAGTTAATCGCAAAAATGGAAGGCTGATCTTAGATAAATTCTAGATCTTATTAATTTTGCCATATCTAAAAAGATTAATCGAAATTCAATAAGTAAATTCTCCCATAATAGTAACTTATTATGGAAGAACTACTAGATTCAAATTTACCATGAATACTTAATACATCAGAAGTCATATCTACACAGACCCTTCTTTTGAGTGTGAGGAAGATATAAATACGTCAATGACTTTACTTCATTAATTACTTCAGCTCTAAAACATTTTAATGATCAAATTCTTAAGAAATGTAAAAAGTATATTTCAAATACTGATATCGAAAAACTTCTTCTTGAAAATAGAAGACAATGGCAACAAACTAGATCACCCGCTGCAAAGCAGAGCAATTAAAAAACTGAAAAAAGCCCTTCAAGTAGAAGAGAATGGCCAAAATAAAAATTACATTGAAAGTTTGACAAATAATAAAGTACAATTTTTTTCGCTATGCAGAGCAGCGAAAGATATTAAGCCACCGGTAGAAGCACAAAATCCTTTATGCTGATACCTGATACCTGGGCTCGTAGTGCAGAAGATAAAGCAAGTTATTTAAGCTCTGTCTTTCAAAAAATCCCCAAACAAATGATTTTTTATAGGGAGAGACATCTGGCACTACATTTAACTATGATGACAATTGTTGTTAGCTCAGAGGATATTAATATAATCATCAAGGAGAATATAAATGTAAAAGAGACTTCATATGAATTTGAAAGCTTCTAGTCTTCACTGGTTAATAAACAGTCAATCAACACTAAGCCTTGACAATAAAGTCATCCTGTACACGCAAAGAAAAAATATGGTGAATAGCAACCATAATCGAATACTGTCATATTATGGTTGGATTTTATGGTTGTCTGTAAATTATATTATGGTTAGATGTAGCATCATAATATGATTAAATCACAATAAAAATATTGTTGATCTGCAACCATATTTTAATTGTATATGTACATGATTCATGCATACAGCAATATTATGGTTAAATCAGAACAAAAATATTGTTGATATGCAACCATATTTTTGTTGTATATGTACTTATTCATGTATACAGCAATAACATGGTTAAATAACAATAAAAATTTTGTTGATCTGCAACCATTTTTTTGTTGTATATGTACTTGATTCTATGGTTAATATGGTTGATTCACAATAAAAATACTTATAGTCTCGAGAAACAATTATGCAAAAAAAAAAAAATAATAAAAGCCAATTAATACAATCAGTATATTTTCCAATATATTTTTAACACGCCGACAGATAACTAACTCTATGCAAGAAGCACACTAAACTGTATAAAAATCAGCAACTATACTTATTGTAAAGTACTAATAATGAATATTGTTGCCAATACAAAACAAACATTATGTTGTCAATTCATAATTATAAACACAATAATATATTAAGGTATTGAAAATAATTTTTTGCACATGGAATTTTAACAACAAAAATGTGGTTATAATTTAAACATGTTGTGCCAACAATTTAATTGTGAATTGAGAACAAATGTATAATTGCTACAACAAAATTGTTTTTAAAATAAAATATATTCAACAATAACGATGTTTGCGATGAAAATATATCTTTGCGAAGAAAATAATATTGTTGAGGCAAACATATTGAGAAATGCTTTTTCTCTGCATGTACCAAACCGTATTAAGACCAATTTGGACTTATGGCATCCAATTATGGGGTACTGCCAGTAATGGCCCAATCGAAAATTCTTAGAACTACAATGGACCATGATACATAAGAAATGATAATATCCATAACGACTTATAGATACCAGTTGTAAAGGAAGAATTTAAAAAATTCAGTGAAAAATATATCCAGAAACTTCAAAGTTATCCAAATCCACTCACTTGCTGAAGTACAAACAATTTCTAAAATCATATTTAAGAGACATATAAATTCATGTAAATCCGCTTTAGTGAAGACTTAATCGACATTTTTTAAATTATTTTATTTTTTTTATTCGAAAAAAAAACTGAATAAATTATTAAACATTTTCTAAAATTTATAGAAAAATAAAATTTATAAATTTTAAGGCAAAATAATTATACCCCACTTTTTTCTCATGTAAAAACTATCAACTATCAATCTTTAACGTTAAATAACGTAAGTAATTACTTACTCAATCGATGTAATGTTGTCTACCCTTCCGCCTAGCTCAAAGGATCTCTAGCTGAATATCAGAGCATGTAATAAGTATTACAACACCATAGATATTTTTAGTGTAATGTATGTTTACTTATGTTTATGATACATAGAAGAACTTATCAGACCACCAACTTTAAAACAAAATACTACTCAGCTACAACTAACTTATCAGGACAATGCAGAGATGTATGTCCTTCCGTTTGACTGAACCGTACTGAATATCTTTCAATGTAAAATGAAACCAAGTATTTCTGAACCTTAACAAAATTTGCCTCAAATAAACAGTTATATACAAGAACAAAGTCTATTAACTATAATCGGTCCATTATTTTGCCTAGAACCCATAAAAATCTCTTGCCGGAAAAACGTTCATAATTTTATTTGGCATATAATGGTATTTAGCTAATACAAGTTTAATTAAAGCATCACCTTGAGTAACAAATTTCACGAACATTGACATTGACCCATTATTGACCATAGATACCATATAACCTAAACTTTTGAAAATCACTTAAACATCCATAAATCTAATACAAATCTTAGTATCATAATAATATTTGACTCAAGTAACTTCTGTCTAAATAAGAATTCCTAAAATATAAAAAGAAAAAAAAAAACTTCTGGGGTTGGGATTATATTTAAAAATATTTGCAGCATACTTTTGGGCGAAAAAAATGTATGGAAAGCTTTTATTAGTTTCGGTAGAAAAAATCTTGCAAATTCTAAAGTTTTCATACAATTTGAAAAAGATAAATCTTTTTATATTTACAATAAAAATATCTTTTAAAATTCTTATACAGCAATAAATGCTTATATAGAAAAATTTATAATAAATTAAGCTCAAAAAAATATTTACAAATCATATTTTTTAAAATTTAGTTTAAATTTGTTTTCTTTAATAAAAATTATAACGAATTCTTGTTTCCCGATTTTTTTCCTTCAGTTACCAAAAATTAGTTAAAATAGTATTCCAAACAAGTCTTAATTAGCTAATGTCCTTGAGCTATATATAGAAATGTTAAAACTTTATACTACTATTGAAGCATAAAAATTTAACCAAACAACTTTTCATCATCAATATAAATGTATAAAGAAAAAGTTTTTTTGCAACAACTATGTATAACTAAACTTATTTTTAAAATATATTTTTCTTTAACTAAAACTCCAATAAAAGCATATAAATATATAGATGTATGTGTTATTTTTAATCATCATTTGTTAAAATAGTAAACAAAAATTTTGCTACAAAAAATATTTGTATACTCCCAAAAAAGTAAAAAATACAAAAAAATGAAAAAAAGTGAACAACAACAATAATATAAATCTTAATTGTTGCAAAGTTTTTCCTATTTTTTTTATTTTGTTGGCTTTTTTTTATAATTTTTGCCTTAATAAAAGTTCCTTGCCCTATACCAATACAATACAAATAGAAAAAAAAAAGCAAAAAGCATATACCCAAGCTCAAAGTTATATTAATGAAAAACAAAACTTAAAACACACACACCCACAAACTATAATCATCTGCATAAAAATGCACAAAGAGTTAAAAGAGAAAAAATAAAAAAACTTAACAAAAAACACACATCCATAGAGAAAAGTTACAAACAAATTCAATACTCCTTCCACTCTCAGTAGTTTGAATATTCTCTATAATTTATGCAAGAGAAAACTAAAATGAAATATGTACAATGTACATAGAGCAAGCAGGTTTGGAAAATTGTTCGATTAATCCAGAATTTTGATGAAAAAAAAAATTTTCTCAAAATATCTAACTTTTAGATGTGAAATATATATATATATATATATATATATATATATATATATATATATATATATATATATATATATATATATATATATATATATATATATATATATATATATATATATATATATATATTTAATCCAGATTTAATTCAACTGAGATTACATTATAAAACTGTTTATGCATCGGTACAAAATTAATTTTACCTCTCATATATTGCTTAATCAGGAAATTCATGTTCTGTTGTATATTGAGTGTAAACTAATTTTTTTAATTTCCTTAAATCACATCAAAATATTCATTTATTATTCTCATCATACTCTTGGTCCATTGAAAATACAATGTCGAATAGATTACCCATTAAATGTATGGATTTCACAAAAGTTTTGATTTTGCTGGCTCCACCGGCAGTTTCTGGTAGATGGGGCTATAAAAATAATATGTGTGCAAAAATTAGGTCGATCGGTCGTAAACCGGCCAGTCGACTTTGACCTTTGTCCTAAAACAAGGCTTAAAAGTAACTAATATCTTTATTGCGCTATAACTCTTTAATTTAACATTTTCCGATAAAATTCTATATAAACTTTTTTATTCAGAATAAAATGCAGAAATTTTTGACATATAATTTTTTAGCCTACTATAACTTGTTGTGATGTTGTAAGCAATGAAAGGAAATTTTTTTTCATGAATTTTTTTAAAAAAAGCCCTGGTTTTAATATGGGCCTAGCCTGCTAGAAACGGTTTTTATTATTTTGTAGAGCAGTATTTGTAGTTTTTATAAATCGATAAGTTTTATCACATCTGCTTAATAAATTTAGGTATATTGACCAAAATCTGGATTTGGGGTATCAATTTTTACTTATTATACAAATATTGGTACTATATGTAGGGTTCAGCATGAAATTTTGAATCATTACAGAGAGTATTTTTTAATAGTTATCGAATTAAACAGTCACTCGATATTTAGGTGTTGAAGATTAACCAAAAATTTTAAAAGTTAACATGTTCATATTTTTACATATAAACAACTTTTTTATCTCTTTTACCTTAAAAATCGGCGAAATAGATTAAAAAGTCAATATTATATTAGAACTTCATGTGCATCTATCTCTCATTACAAAAAATAATTTCTATTCCGTTTTTTTGAAAAATTACACAAAAGGCGATTAAAATGGGTTAAAATGTTTTAAAGAAATTTTCTAACTCGAATTTCACTAGGGGTTAACAAAGATCTAAAGCTCATCCGGTGCAGCACTTATTCAAAGAAATAATAAATAATACTAATAAAATTCATAATAATTTTTTTAACGATTTCAATAAATCACCTTTTTATGTTATATTTCATTGTCTAGTTTAAGGAGTTTTTATAAGAAATGTGGAAAAATTTCATAATTCTCTTCTTTAAGAACACATGATAAGTCGAAAGCAATTATTACCTTTGGAGACCCTAGTAAAATTGAACTAAGTAAATATGTATGTGTAGAATATGTTAACCCATTAAACCCAAGTTTTAATCGACTTTCATGTCATTTCTTAACCCTACCGTACATACCCAAAAAAATTTGTCTCATTAATTCATCAAATTGATAAAAAAAAATGGGTATTAACTCTTTTTGAAAGGTTCAGCAAATTGAAAATTGAAAGGTTTAAAACCCAAAGTTTTTTTTTTATCAATTTGCTGAATTAATGAGACACCATATTCAAAAGGGGTTAATGCCTAATTTTTTGTTATCAATTTGCTGAATTAATGGGATTGAAAACGGGTTTTATTGAAATATATTCAAATTGGCATGTTTTTAAAACATCGGGGTCATTTTGACCCCAAGGCCGTTTAAAGGTTAATTTCATTTTTTTCACTATCATTGTAAATATCGGTTGTTAATAAATAAATTTCTTAAGTTTTGTGATAATCTACCGAAAAATAGATAAAATTTCGACTAGTTTCCATTAAAAATTGCAAATATTACAAAATTTTACATTTGATCTTTAAAGTTGATGGGTTTATGTCGTCCAAATTGTATGAAACTCTTGATTTATATTTAGAATTATGTGAATTATAAAATTTTAAAAAAATTCCATTTAAAATACACAACAATGTAATAAAATGGCTGATTTGCCAAAATATTACATAAAAATAGGTTTTTCTCGAAATCCGCTGAATTCAAAATGCAGGTACAGATAAGAGGTATTGACCTATTTTTTTTACTGTTTTATTCCGTAATCTGTTGTCCATAAATCCCTATGAGATTTATGAGCCAAAAATATTGAAATTTCTTTAACAAAGTATCAAAAAATCTGAAATTTGAGTTTTGAAACGACCGTTAAAAATATCAACAAATAACAACAAGGACAAAAACTTATATTCAAGTAACCACATATGTATTTTAAGTAATACAATTGTTTTATTCGAATATTTTCAAAAATATATTTATTTTTTTTTTTTTTGTCACATTTCGAATTCAAGTGCTGTGAGACACGTTAATGGCCTGGGGAATTTTCAATAACTTTTACATTTTTCAACCAATTTTTGTGTTTTATATCTTTTTGTAACACTAATTCCGTGTACATTACGAATTCTTTACAATAAAATGCAAAACTAATTATTTAATGACAAAATTTTTGTGAAAACTCAAAAAAATACATATTTTCCCCTTGTAAATGCATCTTCAAATTTCAGAGCCGTTGCAGCACCAGTTAACGTAGTCCTATTGCCCTAATTTTTTGCACATCGTATTTTTATAACCTATAGATCATTTTTAGGGGAGGGGGCGGTCTGTAGGATAACATTTTTTTTCCTTCATAGAAGTATGTATATATATATATATATATATATATATATATATATATATATATATACAGTGGTGGCCACGAATTTAAGACACGACATTTCACTTATATATTTCTGATAATTTTTACATCTTATCGAACAAATTTTAGATCCATGTTATTTTTTAAAGATCCTAGTAATGTTATGAAAAAAAATCAACAATAGTTTGTTACCTATATTTAGTTTCCAATTTTTATTTACATATTATACAGATTAATACAAGTTTAAGCCTGGTCATGAATTTAGGACATAGGCAAAATAAAAGTTAATTCACAAAAGTAAAGCTCAGCTTCATAAAACAATATTAGTATTTGGTGGGAAATCCTTTATTTTGAATCACAGCAGCGCATCTCCTGGGTAAACTTTCAACTAAGGCCATACAGCGCTCCTTTGGAATGGCATACCAAGCCTTTTGAATTTCTTCCCATAAATCAGTCAAATTTTTTGGCTTTACTGCTCGTACATGCTCCTCAACATCATTCCACAAGTTCTCAATTGGATTGAGATCCGGGGATTGAGCTGGCCATTTCAGAACTGTGATATTATTTTCCTCTAAGCAACTCTTCACTAGGCGTGAAGTGTGCTTAGGGTCATTATCATGCATAAATTTCCACATTAGAGGCATGTTGTCTTCAGCGAATGGTATCATGATGCTTGTCAGTATGTTTTTGTAAATATGCTGGTCCATTTTATTGATAATCTTCTGAATGGGACCTACACCATGCCAGGAAAATGCTTCCCACACCATGACATTTCCACCACCATGCTTAACCGTTTTAAGGGTGTACTTTGGGTGATGCTCCAGGTTTGGAGGACGCCATACGTACTGTTTTCCATCAGAACCAAAGCGACAAAACTTCGACTCGTCGCTCCAAAGTATATTTTTCCAAAATGTCATCGGCTTATTGAGATTTTCTCTTGAAAACGCTAGTCGGGATTTAATATTTTTTTTTGACACAAGTGGTTTACGTTGTGCAATACACCCACGTAAGTTCTTCTCATTCAGACGTCTTCTTATTGTCCAGGACGATATATTAATACCAAAATCCGATGAAATCTCATTTTTAATTTTACTTGAGCTCTTGAAAGGATCTTTAGCAGCTGATTTATAAATTAAGCTATCCTCCCTGGGTGTAGTTTTTCGGGCTCTAGGGTGCTGTTTGACATTTTTGGTAGTGCCATGTTGCTTGATGTGTTCCAGTGCATTGTAAATCTTGGATCAGGAACATTTTAGTAGCTTGGAAATTTCCATTACTGTTTTTCCATCAGTATTCATTTGTTGGATCAATTTTCGCTCGGCATCCGAACTCCAAGTACCTCTGGCCATTTCTAACTAAATATTTTGATGTATTCTAACATTAAATGGAATAAAACATTCATTACTTACCTTTTAGCTTCAAAAAACACCAAAAAATCACTTAAAAACCAAATATTTCTTATATGTTTTAAATTCGTGACCAGCTTCAAAAGCACGTTTTTACGAAAATATAATAAAAACAGCAACAAAATGTATACACAAACAAAACCAAATAACGGTAATTGATCTTAACATTACAGGGTACACTGAAAAATTAACAAAATCTAATTTTATATTGCAGGGTTGTAATAATTATCACAACTTAGTTCGTTACATGTCGTGTCTTAAATTCGTGGCCACCACTGTATATATATATATATATATATATATATATATATATATATATATATATATATATATATATGTATATATATATATATATATATCGTCCATTCCATGAAAGAACGCCCAAAAATATACCAAGTGTCCTCCGATTTTTATAAAATTTTATACGTATAATGTCTATGGGTGTCTATAAATATTTCCGTTTTCAGATTCGCTAAATTCGGAAAATTCGCGATTTTATTTCGCTTTTTCACTTTTGAAAAAATCTAAAAAATCTCAAAAGTATACAACTTTAAATACAAATATTTCTGGGAAGGCTTTGTAGAAATTTGTGATTTAAACGGCGTTTAAATTGTAATTATGTTAGCTTAAACATGAATATTTTATAAATAAAAAATATTTTTTAAAAATGCATTTTAATGCAATTGCATTTTTTAAATGCATTTTTCTTTAAATATGCTATTCAAATTTGTTAATTTTTTAACATAAATGAAAAGTTTGGAATCTTTACATTAAAACAAAAATCTCAAATATTTGGGACGCACACATGTGCTATGCATAATTTCCCCTTTTCTTCAACTAGTTTAATTTTTTTCATATAAAAATTATATTTATCTGGTATTATGAGTATCTTTACGTATTTTGTTAAAAAAAAAATTATTGTGTTATTTTTTAAAAAATCCTGAAAAATAGTAAAACTTTATGTATCAGACTATTTATTGTTTTAAGTTATAATAAACAAAGCATTTTTAAATACACTTTTCAAAAATTAAAATTTAATAAATTCGCAACTAACAAAAATGCATCTAAAAACTGCATTTATATTTTTAAAATATTATGGATCGAAGCCGTGGTTTTTGATATACTGACTAAATTACACAAAAAATATACAGTGGCCTTTTAAATACTTTTTAAATTACAGAAATCCATCAATAACTTCAAGAGATATGAATATTTAAAATTGCATACTTTTTATATTTTGTTAACTTTTATAAAAATTGTAAAGAAAATTTCAAAAATAAGATAAAATTTTAATTTTATATGAAAAATTTTAAACATGTTTTTATAAAAATTGGATTATGCATATAAGATTTTCGCGTCCCAAAAATTTGACACTTTTATTTTAATGTAAAGATTCCAAACTTTTCATTTATGTTAAAAAATTAAAAAATTTTAATAGCATATTTAAAGAAAAATGCATTTGAAAAATGCAATTGCATTAAAATGCATTTTTAAAAAAATCTTTTTTATTTTTAAAATGTTCGTTGTAAAGCCGCCATATGAGAAATTTTAAGGCCGTTTAAATCATTAAAATTCACAAAGTCTTTCCAGAGATATTACTATTCAAAGTTACATACTTTTGAAATTTTTTGGGTTTTTGAGAAAATTAAGTTTTTGCAATTTCACAAAACTGAAAACTGAAATTGATAAAAGGCTTAATGGAGTTTATGTATACAAATTTTTATCGAAATTGAAAGCCATCAAGTAAAAAAATATACGTTTTCGGGCGTTCTTTCCTGGAATGGTCGATATATATATATAATTTTATACAAATTATTTATTACAACCATTTAACTGGTCATAGGTCTTAAGTCAAATTGGTAAATACATTTAGAAAAACATCTTTGAGTATTTTAGCGATGTCCGTCCATCTGTCTGACCGTCCATATTAAAGTTTTAATATATTTTGTATGAATTTTGGGCTTTTATAATGCAGACAATTTTTTTTTTTTTTTTTTTTTGTTTACAATTTTTCTCCTAGAATAGGGAGTTTTAGTTGACTCCCTTTAGAGAAACCAGTACGATATGTTCAGTAAAAATGATTGATTTCCATGATTATACCCCTGCTACTTTTAAAAGTTTATATAATAAAAAAAATTATTTGAGAAATCAAGACTTCAACAAAACTACATAAAGTGCAAAACAGGTATGTAAACGAATTAGTTTATAAAATTTAGTTTTTACAAAAACCAATTAGTTTTATTTTGTTGTAAAATTAATATTAAATTAAGAGTTTTAAAAATGATTTTTGGTTACTTTTGAATTATAATTCCTTTTAGATTATAGTTTCAAAATTTTTTTATGATTTTTAAATTTTATAAGAATCTTTTTAAAATTGTATTCATAAATAGTTTCTATGGTTAAGAAGTTTAATAACAATAATTATAATAATTTAATAAGTCCCTAAAATTAAGCCTAGCACACGATATTCCGGAATTATATATTGATTTACTGCTCGAATATTGGTTAGAATTCCACCAAATATTGTGATTGTAGTTAAATATAGATTAATTTTTGTATTAAAATTTAAAAATGCTTTATATATTTAGCGCCATCTGGACAATATTTAACGAAATATATAGGATCCAAAAAATATATTTTTTTGCTCCTTAGAAGTTTTTTTCAATTTCAAAATAATTTTTTTATTATTTTATTATTTAAATTAACAAAATAAATTACATTAACATTGAGAACTCTTTCAAATTGAAGTAAAAACATGAAATCATTTTAACACAAAATTTTGAAAAATATTTTTATTTTGATGTTTGTCTATGGAACAAAGCACTGTGCGTAAGCAAAAATATTTACACAAAAATTAATAAAAAGAATTGCTCTGTAAAAATAAAATTATGAAAAGTAAACAAAAAGATTTAAAAAGGCTAGAAAAAACTATAACCTAAAACGGATATTTTGAGGCTAAAAGCCAAATAAGAAGGATATATTCAGACTTGGGGTAAAATGTGTCAAAAGTGGTGTTTAATTGAATTGGGTTGAAGTTGGGTCCGAATTCAAATGGGCAAAATTGTGTATCAATAAAAATCATTAAGCTAGGTTGTTTTGTTTTCTTATAAGGAGCTGTCAAAGTTAAGAATTTTTTAAAATTTTTGAAATATAGTAAAAAATTAAATTTTCATCAGATTTCAGTGTATTTATTTTAAATTAAAAAAAAAGTCTTTTAAGGTAAACATTTAAAATGAAACTATCAACCTCAGATATTTAAGCGTACTTTTCTTCAAGAATTTGTAAATTATATTTTGTCCTAATATTTTTGTTATGTTTTTGAAAATTTTCTTAAAATATACTAATTTTCATTGAATGCAACTTAAAATGTTACAGGAAAATTTTCTGAAAAATAGTAGAGACTTCTAATCGGCTGATTTGCATGAAATTTCACATAAACAAAGCAGAGGACAGTAGCATTTTGAGTTTCAAAGCAGCATTTAATACAAGCTTTGGGAGCAGAACTATGGGGGTTCAAAATAGGGTACTAGTGTCATAGAAAATGTTGAACCTTTAGCGAATTTTTGTTCTTTACCCGATTTCCAAGATCTTTTTATCACCCTAAAGTCCTAGAAAAATTCTTTAGAAAACATATTTGCATATACTACTTACTTATCTTATTTATTTTTCGATTTATATAAATTTGAAATTTCAAAAATCTCATTCTTACAAGATCTTTGTTAAGATTTTTCCATATAAAGCCAAATATTTTCTACCGATTTTATTATATTTTATGTTGTTGGTTAAAAAACAAAATTATCTATCGAACAAAGAAAATTTTAAGTCGTTGTCTTTATTGAGTCAAAAGTTAAACGATTTTGAATTGGAAAGTTTGCAAAAATTAATAAACTTACGGACAGATGGACGGACATTAAAATACTTTCAAGAAAATCTTAAAATTCGAAAAATATATTTTTTCTACTTCTTGATTAATATGAAAACCAAATGAAGGTACTAACATTTTGATATCACTTTTCCCTGAATTAAGTGGAAAAAAAAGTGATTAAAAAAAAATTTAAGAATTCTAAAAATGGATTCCTTTATTAACCAATAAATAGAAAAAATAGAAAGAGGTCGTCAAAATTTGCATATCACCTTTTCTTGAATTAAGTGTCATTTTCGTCCCATTTAACCCAAATGTATAGACGGAAGGACGGACATTACTATTCAGTCAAAAAACATCTTATATTTCTAAAAATACATTTTTTTACTTACTAATAAATAGAAAAGATAAACGTGATCATTAAAGTGTTGATACCGCCCTTCTTTGAATAATGCATAATTTTCAACCCATTTAACTCTAACGTATAGACGGAAGGACAGACATTATTGTTCTGCTAAAAAAAAATCTTAAAATTCTAAAACTGATTTTTTTTTACCTAATAATTAATAAAAAAATAAAACGTGCTCATAAAAATATTGATATCACCTTTCATCATCAAGATCTTCGGCACACTTGAAATTATTATATTTTTTTTACGCCTTAATAAAAGTTTATCTGTGTAGCCGGCCTGTGGCCGGGCTTAAAGACTTTCTTCTCTGGGTATGTCGAACACCGGCTTCGCTAAATAAGCTTTTTTCGAATATCAAAAATTTTTTTAAGTTCCGCCATTTTTATACAAAATGTCAATTTTGTTCCCAAATAATTAATTAATATGGTAGTGTTATATACCATTGAAAAGATCCGACAATTATTAATAAAGATATTCAGGAAAATATATTGAAACTTTGAGGGCCTATAACTCGTAAACCGAGCAAGAGCGGACAAAATTTTTTATTGCACTATAATCACATGTAAAAGTACTATAGAATCACTATCAAAATCAACTGTGCCGAAGATTGTATATCATTATTTTTTTAACCCATTATTATCGGTCTGTCCTACGATGTCAAACATAAATTTCGTTTCGATAATTTATTTGGAAAACAAAAAACTAATTTCATATTTTGTTATTGTTTCCCATATATTTGAATTGTACGTAAAATGTAACTGGGATCGAGCACAACCGACATAGATAATTTTTATTATTTCTAAAGTAAAAAAAAAAAATCACCAAGATGAATATATATTTTTTATTCCATGCCCAATCTACATATGTAAATTTTTTTTAAATTTTATTTCTATCTTAAAAAATAATATGCAGTCTATAAATATACAATTTCCAATTTCTGTAATTAATTAAAATTATATTTTTCAATGATATTATTTACAATTTGTAAATCTAGTTTTCCCTCCCTGGCATAGAGTGCAGCAACATGATGATTATGATAACGATGACGTGCTAAATAAAGCCGGTAAAAATATTTAATGTGCAATATAATAGCTTTTTGATATACTAAAATATATATCTGCAATTAAATGTTAACTTCACTGAATATAATTTTCTTAATTTTCTAATATTTCATAAGTATTATATTAATAAAAATTTATAAATACCTTCAGATGAAAAATTGTTATTGGTATCCTTTTTAATTTTCACAAAAGATGTTACAGGTAATTTCTTTTTTTTCTAGGGTTAACAAATTATTTTCACTTAATTTTATGCATAAAATTTTAATTTATTTTTATTTCAAAAATCAATATTTTTATTTACTTTTTTACTTAACTTTTTTATTTATAATTTTTTATTTTTTATTATTATTTTCATTATTATTTATTTTAATAATTTAATAATTTTAATATTTCTCTATATTTATTATTTTTTATAATTTTCAAACACTATTTATTTTTTCATATCCACCAACAACCTTCTAGTTCAACGTTTTCAACACGACAGACCGAAAGAGAAATCCTTTATTAATATTGTACCGTTATCTCTGCAAAATGACAACAACAAAAAATCAGCAACAAAACAAATTTTGTCTTAACATGTACTTTTTTGTATATAAAAAGGAAAACAACAAAAAAAATCTGCACTCGTTGTTGTTATTATTACTCTTTTTGTCACTTTTCTTTTTAAATTAAACTTTTTTATTTTTATCTAGCTTTATTCATGTTTGTAAATGTGTGTTATATTTTTTTATTTAGTATTTATATTTATGTTGTTGTTTTTATTTAAATTATATTATATTGCACTTCTCATTTATAACTTTAATTTTATTTATGCTCTCAATTGTAATTTACTCTCTGTTATTCTTATCACTCTTATTATATTTTCTATTGCAAATGCATTTTTTTTTTTTTTTTTTTCTTTTCCTTTTTTTTGTTTGGCTTAGAAAAGAGAAAGCTTGCAATTTTAGTTTACTCTCTCTTTTTTGCTTTTATTATTATATTTAGTTCTCTTTTTTTGTTAGATATTTTCTAACTCTCTTTGTTTTTATTTAAATTCACTTAAATTTTTCTTAAGTTTTTTGTTATTCCTTTTTAATCCGCTTAAAACAACCGTCCACGAGCAGCCACCAGAAGTAACTGATTTTAAATTGTGCAAGTTTTTATGATGGAAGTCCTCATCATAATCATCATCACTCATACATCCTGGTTTATTTAGGTTGGATGCTGTTTTTGTGTGATATGGTGTGTATGATATTGAGAGGGCGCATGTTTGTAATAAACATATACGATTTGTAGTAAATTCTGCAACTTTATTTTGAGTTGTATGAATTAGTTCCAAGTGTTTATTTTCGACCAGTTTCTTGTGGTGTTTAATTTGTGGGTTTAATTTTAGCTGAGGCATTTGTATGACAGTTTTAAATATTTAAGGAGAAAATAATGGTATTTCTAGTAGCTGTGAGTTATTTACACTCGAATATTATAATAAATATAATAATTAAAAATTACCCAATATTGAAGATGTATTGATTGATTTAAAGGATCTGCGCTTAAAGTAATTATACCCATCATCAAAAAGATGGAAGTATATTGATTTTGTCATTCCGTGTGTAACATGTCGAAGGAGTCATTTAAGACCCCACAAAGTATATATTTTCTGGGTCCTGGTTAGATTCTGAGTCGATCTAACTATGTCCGTCCGTCTGTTGAAAGCAAGATAGAGCTCGAAAGGGACAACGTAGGAGGACGAAATTTGGCACAAATATTTGTTTTATCAATTAATAAACAAAAAAATTATGGGCTAAAAACTAGAAACACAGGGTGTCCGTTTCATATTTTTCTGCTGATATCTCTTAAACAAAAGCATGTACGACAACGAAATTTTGTATAAATAGTTTGGGGGTCGACATAAACTCGGAAACCAAAAATGGGCGCCCACCTCCCATATAAGGTGAAATTGTGTTCAAATAGTTCAAGGACCAATGTAAACTCGGAGACAAAAAAGTTGATGATTGGTATATAGATTCGGCCGAGCCGAATGTTCTTCTGGTTAAATTTGATCAAATAGAAAATCTATATATATAAAAGAGTAATGACTGAGTGAAATACTGACTAATTTATTTGGTGATTCATCATCACACAGTCCAAACGGTTAAAGCTAGAAAGATGAAATATGGACCGTGGATTGCTCTCCTACCGAATAGATCCGCAAAGACGAGATTTTTGGAAATTTTTATGTTTAGTAGGTAAAAAAGGGGAAAATCGGTAACCTTATATCACCTAAACTAATAGAGATACAAAAAAAGTTAAATAGTTATTAATTTGAAAAATTATCGGATAGGTGTCTGGTACTTTTTTGAAATATGGCTCTTTTAGGAGAAAAACATGTAAAAACTGTAATTTGGTACCTTTTTGGAACCCTATCTATATTTTAATCCAGTAAGCATAGAAATAAAAAGTGCATAAAATTAGTATCTTATCGAAAATTGGAGAAGTTTGGTATTTTTTTTAAATTCGAACGTTTAAGAACTTTTTTCACAAAATATTATTTTTTTTACTGACACATACATATGAATATTTTAACATTAGATCCCAGTACAATTTAGAAATTCATTAGAATACAACATTTGTTACATTCAGGGGATATTAAAAGTACCAAAAATTTAATTTTATTAAAATTAAATAATGCATATTTTATTATATTAAACTTAGTCGGGGTTCACACACAGCAATTTTTCTTGCCTCAATTCTGACTTCGTAGGCGAGAGAGGCAAAGAGAATGCAAAAGTTTAGTGTTTCCTTCTCCTCTCTCTCCTATAAACTCAGAATTGCGGCAAGTAAAATTGCTGTATGTGAACCCCGCCTTAGAGACATGAACTTAAGTACATGTAGTCCTAAGTGAGTTAGAATTCACAAGAGGTACTTTTTGAGGTACCAATTGTACTTTTTGAATTTTCTACAAAATTGAACCTAGAAAGATGAAAGTAAAGATACATGGTCCCGTTGAAGAGACGGACTTTTTGGTACTTTTTCGTTCTGCCAATGGTACTTTTTGAATTTTCTATAATATTTAATTTAAAATCATGAAGTTATAGATATATGGTCCGAAGTGAATGAAAGCCCCTAAGAGGGTACTTTGTGTTACTTTTTGTTATTATAATACTCTTTGAATTTTTTGTAATAATAATTATCTTTCAAAAGTGAAATAAGAATCCACAATAGAAATAATTTGATAGTTTTTGAAGCTTCTAACGTTAAAGATCTAAGAAACTGGTAACTATTATTGTTCTTAATGCTGACAGAAGACCAATATTATAACTATTCCCACGGGAGATAAGAAGCATAGTTGAATTTTACGGCTTTCTTCATTTTTGCTTTTTCATTTTATTTTTTCAAAATAAAAACGCTACCAAATTTCTATGAAGAAGTACTACAAGTTCGGATAAAATGGGGTAGGGAAGCGCACTGTGTTTATGCCAGTAGAAATATTAATCAAAAATTTATAGGTTTAAAATTATAAATCAACACAATTTTAATTTATAATATAGTATAACTTTTTTTTTAACTTGGCGGGCTTAATATTGCCCCAGAATCCTCCAAAACAGTTGGAAACTACCTCAGTAATAACTATGTGAAATTTCATTGAAATATTTAACGGTTCAAAAGTTGCACACAATTATTTAAAAAAACACGTTGAAACTGCTATGCACTTATGTATATAGAATACTGCAGCACACATTTACTATAGAAATTAAGAAAAATGCGCACATTTCGCTGAAGGGTGGCCAAGTTTCAGCTAGTTTTTAAACGATTGTGTAAAGTATTTATGCATATATTTGGTGACATTGGAAAGGTTATTACTTGAAAAATAATACTATACAAATAATAAAATTTATCCAAAAACTAAAAATTCTTTTATTTAGTGTTACATATTTTTCAAAAAAAAAAATTTTATAATTGAACTTAAATAAAATCTACATTAATTAAGCTATCATTGTGAAATTTTAGTACAATATAAAAAATTGTGTCTTTAAAAGAAAAAAATAAATAGATTCCCATTTTCTTACTCCGAAATACCCAAAATTCCAGTTCGAGGAAGGTTTCCTTCAAAAATTTACTTTTTTCATTGAAATGGTCACCCTATCGTTATAAGGGGCCTCCGTCAGAAAATACTTTTCGGGAGTATACCTTACATATAGGGCTAAAAAATTAAAATAATTTTAAGTCGATCCCAGCTTTGCGATTTGAGAACATAACAAAAAAAAAAAAATTTTAATTTACAAAATTTGGATAGGGCTCGTGAGCAGACCTTTGTCTCAAACTCCTCTGGATTTACTTTACACGCATTTACACATGTAAGCGTATTTTTTGTAGAGATTTACAAGGACTATCTATATATAATATTTCTTTTCTGTCATATCATAAATGAATGTTTGGCGATTTTTTTTAAAAAATGACATACCCGAGATAGGCAACTTTGGAGGGCCACCCACTTTCCCCCTGACCCGTTAGGGGCCTGTACTCCACAAAATCATCTCGAAAACACCTCAGCTCTGACCATATGAAATTATTTAGATACCTCTAACGATTCTTTAGTTACTGAATTATTTCCTAAAAAGAGCATTTTGGAACCACTGTGCAGCGTTAAAACAAAATTGTCAGCACTCGAGCTCTTACAACTTTGTCTTGGACGTTATATTGATTGTTGTTGGTACATTTAGGGGAGACTGGGGCAGCTTCGGCAATGACGTTTTCAACATGAAGCAACCATTGTGCATCACTAACTATTTATGTAAATGTATCAACAAGCTTAATAAATAACTCACACGAAATTTGTCATCTTTAGCTTACCAACTGACTTAGATGCAGATGTTTTAGTACTTTTGCAAGTGTTTTTGTAATATTTTAACTCTAATTTTTAAGTATTTTGTATTTGAAATTTTTCAATATTTAAAACAGAGTTTACAAAGTAACATTAAGAATTGAGTTACTTTCCTGAAAAAATAAGTGAAAGCCAAATCTTTGTTGGAGTTTAAAATAAAAAGGAAAAGAGTGTAAGTAGTGCTTTCGGGGTAGATTCGGCGTTTTAAATCGAGGATGATTAGGCATATGTGGAATGTATGATATTTTGCGTGGTGTTAAGACTAAAATGTCTGCCGCTAGAAATTACAATATTAAACGCAAAACAATTGAATCGCACTTAAAAAAACCAGACAGTTAAAGAAATATGTTTATTTTTCATTATTTTTATCCAGCTAATAAATGAATACTTAGTTGGCTCATAACCAACACCTATTTCTATCTTTAAATGAATTTTTAATATCCTATTGTTTGTAAGAACATGATAGACGAATGTGTGACTTTTTCTACTAATTCTCAAAAATAAGTAACCAATACTAAGTATTCATAAAATTTTGTACAAATATATTATTGTTCAATATCCATGGATAACAAGAAGTTATAACATTTTTAAATCTGTCGAATACATTCTTAGATTCAGACCTTTTAAAAAAAAAAAGTGCCGAAACTGCCCCAGTCTCCCCTACATGGTTTATTATGACATACGTTTTCCCCTATCATTGACAGTGATAAAAAAAAAAAATATCTGCAATTTTAATAAAAAAATTTTACGTTTGTCTTGATACAAATTTCTCTAATATAGACTCAACTTTAAATAATAAAAATGTTCTGTCATTCATAAATATTTATTATATACAAGAGCTTACTGTTCTGAAATCAACTGAATAGGCTATAACATAAATAGTTATTTTAGTAGTTTTTATTCGGTTTTCCATAAAAACTAGATAAAAATGGTTTGTGATTGAATAACTAACAGATTTGATGGAATAACTAAACACATTTATGTAGTTTTTTAATCAAAAACCAAATGAAGCCAAAAACTACTAGTATTCGTTTGGTGTAAGTGGCATATAAGTTTAGATCATTTAAAAATGTGATGAAAATCATTATTCTAAACTTCTTTGCACATTTAACATCTTTAACATTTCTTTTCTGCAAATTTGGACGATTAAAAGCATCTATAATTGGATGACTATTATGAACTATTATAAAAAGTGATTAAAATAAACCGTAATTAAAGTGAAATTAGGTTACTAAAAACATTGTTGATTAAAAATAATTTTACGATTAAAAGAACTTACTATAGAAGCTACCTTTTAGAGACACTAAAAAGGTCCACGATTAAATTTAAGTAAAAATGAAATTGAAAAAAGATTCGGCTGTGCCGAATCTTTGATACCCTTCACCATATTACCATCTTACCATCTTATCGACATCATATTACCATATTACCGACAATTAATAAAATTTTCGCCTTAACGTATGCTTGCATATTTTCTAAATCTAAATTTTTTTCAAACTACGAAAATTTGAATATGAAAAAAAAAACAATCATAACAGGCTTTGCTTTTAAAAAAGAAACAACAACAATTCCATATTTATTTATTTTTTTATGTGTGTATATACAAACTGACTGCATATACAAAGAACAACAACAACACTGTTATTCATTATATTACTTCTGTTGCTAACTAAACTACTTGTCTATACAAAAAACAAAAAACGTCACTAATAGTCATTACAATGCTTAATATACATGTTTGTGTATGTATTTATGTATATTCTTAACAGATATGTTTTAGTTTTTAAAAATAAACAACTACAATTCCATATCTATTTATTTTTGTACAGACTGCATATAAAGAACAACAACACTGTTATTCATCATATTACTGCTGTTGATAACTAAACTACTTGTCTATACAAAAAACAAAAAACGTCACTAATAGTCATTAAAATGCTTAATATACATGTTTGTTGGTGTATTTATATTCTTAACAGATTTGTTTTTGGGCCATAACTCTGTTGATTATGAACGAATTTGGTTTATTAAAAAAACCGAAATTTTATAAAAATATTTATGAATAAAAATCTATAGCTTGAACAAGGGCTTCAAAAATAAAAAATTCGTTTTCCCCGATATCTCAGTTATTACTGAACCGATTTATTTAATTTTTTCAGAACAAAAATTCAGAAAATAATTTTCGAGCCCCCATTAAAAATTCGAAGTCCCTGGTATATGCAGAGGCTTCAGAAACTAAAAAACCGGTTCTAAAAACCGGTTTTTAAAGCATATCTCCACCATTTATAAACCGATCTTCCTGATTCAAAAAACTGAAATTTTATAAAAATATTTGTGACCGATCTGTATAAAAATAAAAATCTAAAGCTTAAACCAAGGCTTCAAAAAATAAAAAATGCGTTTTGTCCGATATCTCAGTTATTACTGAACCGATTTATTTCATTTTTTCAGAACAAAAATTCAGAAAAAAATGTCCGAGAATTCTTTGTAAAAACGAAGTCCGTAGTGTATACAGAGGCTTCAGAAACTGGAAAACCGGTTCAAAAAACCGGTTTTTTGAACATATCTCCGCATTGTATGAACCTATCTTGCTGAATTCCAATAGCAAAATTCTCGAAAGCATTTCCGATCGTTTGACATACATATTATATATGTCAGTTATCGGTGGGCTTCATAAACGCCATTTCAACCGACACACGGACGGACGGACGGACGGACATGGTCCAATCGTCATCGCTTCTTACAAGGATTCCGAAAATATAAACTTTTTTGCTCTCCGACAAAAATTGTGGAAATTACAAACGGAATGACAAACTTATATATACCCTTTACACCTGTGGTGAAGGGTATAAAAATAGAGGGAAATTGTTCTTTTCTGATAATAAGTGTGCAGAATTTGATACCTTACACCACCATAGGTGATTGGGGTATTATGCATTTGTGCTGATATTTGTAACGCACAGAAAAAATCTTTCGAACATATCACCCCACACCAACACGGTTGATTTTAGAGTTTTGATTGTTCTCTTTATTCAATTGATATTATACTACAAATCCCAGAAAAATATAACTTTTACACTTCTAACCACTACTAATGAACTCGTAGACCTTTTTTGGTAACCCTTCCATTAGCGATTTGGTACTTGTTTCAGTAAATTTTTTGGAACAGTGTGCCCATCTCCTTTTAAAATCTTTGATATTTTGGGACACCTCTTGAAATGATAGCAAATCGGGCCAAAAATAAGTGGACACATCGTGATTTCTTATCAAAGGAAAAATATTTTTTTGGAAACATTCTTTAATTTATTTTTCAGTATTTTTAGAGCTCACTGTAACAAATGACTTACTTCTTTTGCCTCAACTGCTAAATCTTGCCACACCACGAATTCTTTAGGAAATTTCGTCATCTTTTCGGTCCTAAACTTGTCTTCAACATTCCCTCCAGCATCAGCAACATAAAAGTTTTGACCGGGAAGCTGCGAAAAATCTGACAGTACATACGTTTTATCGTTCTTTATACAACATGAGTATTTTTGTATGAAATTTGGTTTTAATTTTCGTGCCCTATTCTTGGCTTCTAAATATTTTGCAGCATTCCCATCTTAAACTTTTTTAACTTTATATGTTCTTAACTCCGCATTAGCTTTAACTTTTCGCTCCAAATAGTCTGAGCACTGAGCTAACCGGGCTGCTTTTCTACCAGATGTGTTTTGAGTTATTTTCAATATGCTTTCAATTTTCTTGGCCTTCCCAATATCATGTGGACCTTTTTCCTTCCCGAACCATGTTTCCTATCAATGGTCGAATTCCTCTGATACTGTTTAATAACCTTGGAAACAATTTAACAGCAGACATTTAATTCTGTGGCCAATTATTTTTGAGACCAATTTGGATTTTCTTGAAATTTTTTAATAACTTATAGCACGTACACCTTTTTCGTCACTCATTTTGATCAAACTCAAAACAAAACAACATGGTTGTCATTAAAAATAATAACTGACATATTTTTCAAAGAAAACTAGATCAACAAAAAATTTTAAATTTTGCTTCCAAGAAAAGTTATGAGGCAAAAAGTGTGTTAAGATTTTATCGATCGCACTCCTTAATTGTAAAGCTGGGGTATACTGTGAAAAAAATGTAAATATATTGTAAATTATATGTAAATGCATTCATATGTATATAACAATATCTTCTAATATTATTACAACTCACTCGTAAAATATTTTTTTTTTTACCTTTTAAATCCTTTCAATTTAAAGGTGTTGATTTATTTTGTTTGATTTCAATTATACAAAATAATATAATTATAGTGCGACATGCAAATATATTTTTACACTTTATATTTTGTATTGTTTATTTTAAAAATAAATACAATTTTTTTATTTTTAAGGATGGGCTGACAGTATGGAGTTTTCTTCTATATTAATATTTTGTTACATGTTGTGAAAATATTGAATTTTATTCAACATGATCAAATTAAAATTTTGGTAACATTGTGTTACGTAACAATTCCTATTTCACTCAATCATACGAGACAATATAATTTGCAAACATTTTTTAAATACAACTATTTTTTTACAAAATATGTATATGATTAAAACGAATTTTATCGACTTTTAAATTCCCAGAAAATTATATTATTGTGCATTTTGTTTGTGTGCTTTTGAAAGAAGCAGCAAATATGTCGAGATTAAAATTTTATAATATATTTTCCAAAAATAATACAATTTATTGGCTTTCAATTATTATTATCAATTATATTATTGCATCAATTAATAAATTACTCAAATATAAATAAAAATAAATGATAATTTGATTAATTTAATATACAATTATTCGTAATTAAAATTGAATTTTAGATTTTCATATGTGAAATTTAATTTGTTAGAATTCAATACCGAAAAAATATGATATATTAAACTACTTATCAAAGATAAAAGTCATTCCAATTACTTTTTGTATTATATTAATTATTGAATTAATCAAAATTAAAATTTTCTAATTAAAGCTTTAAATTTTTTGTTATTTTATCAAATAACGAGCTGTAAAGCCGCTACTTCGTTAGCGGAACTTTTTTATAAAAACCAAACTATATACTAAATTTAAACTAAGATTCTTAACAACCGTGGAAATATTTTTAATAATAATGTTGTATCGGTATTAACAACAATAAACGTTTTAAATAATTTACTTAAAAAAGTACCAAAAAGTAGAATACAAAAAAAAAATTTTCGAAAAGTACAAAAGGCATGTTTGAAATATTTCTGATAAAAAATATAATATTTTAAATTTATTTATATGCCTTTAGTTTAGAAAGTTCGTAGTGTCCCAATAAAGTACCAATTTTTAACATCTTTAACGTTCGAAAGTTAAAAAACTACCAAAGTATTTATATTATTATTTTTAGTATAGAAGACTCATAGAGCTTGAGAATTCTCATCCATAAATAACATTAGCACTTTAATGTCAGGTTTCTAATATTAGAATAAGGAAAAAGTACCACAAAATTCTTTTTAAGGAACATTCAAAAAGTACTATTAGAAAAACGAAAAAATACCACAAAGTCCATTCTTATGGATTCTCATTCACTTAGGACCACATATTATTAATTTCATGTTTCCAGGATCATAATTAAAGAAAATTCAAAAAGAACAAAAGGTTATACTAACGAACAAACACCAAAGTCCCCTTTTATGGAACTTAATTTAATGTTTCTAGGTTTAATATTATAGAAAATTAAAAAAGACCATTAGAAGAACAAAAAGATACCACAAAGTCCCTCCTGTTTACAGAAAATTCAAAAAATACTATTGGAAGAACAAAAAAGTACCACAAAGTCTCTTCTTATGGATTCTCATTCACTTAGCACCACATGTCCTTAATTTCATAATGATAGAAAATTCAAAAAGTACCATTAGAAGAACAAAAAAGTACCATAAAGTCCCTTTTCTTGAATTCTTGCCCACTGGACCATGAATCTTTAAGTACCACAAATTCCACTCTTGTGAATTCTTATCCACATAGGACTACATTTACTTAATTTCTTATTTCTAGGTTTAATATAATGGAAAATTCATTATGGAGTTTGAATAAAATGTAATTTCCCGATTTTAACACCTTTTTGGTACTTTCTCCCCCATGGTTATAACAAAAATTGTATTCCAACGAATTTCTAAAATTTCTAAAGGATCACACATTAAAATATGCGTATTTTAATGTGTGATCCTTTATGTCAATATATATATAAAAAATATGTTTTATGAAAAAAGTACCAAAAATAGGTACGATTTTTACCCCTTAAGCGTTCGAATTTCTAAAAAGTACCAAATTTGTATTTGTCATTTTTTTATAAGTAATGAATACGATATAAATTTTATCTGTATGTTGATTTGTTTTAAAGAAACATATGGTGCCTAAAAAGTACCAAAATACAGTTTTTAACCGTTTTCTCCCTAAAAGGACCGATTTTCAAAAAAGTACCAGACACCTGTACGATTATTTTTTAAATGATTAAAGATAACCATTAAACTTTTTTTGTATCTTTATTACTTTGGGAGTTATAAGGTTACCGATTTTAAAAATGGAAATAAATCTGAATTTCCAAACGGCTATTCAGATTTCAATGAAATTTCATACAGTGTTAGGATATAAGGAGTGAGATCGAAAAAATCTTAACACACATTTTGCCTCATAACTTTTTTCGGAATCAATATTGAGATTTTTTTTGATCTAGTTATCATGGGAAAATACTTCAGTTATTATTTTTAATAACAACCATGTTAATTTGTCCTTATTTTCATCAAAATAAAGATTTACGTCCTACAAGTTATTAAAAAATTTCAAAAAATCCAAATAGGTCTTACAAATAATTGGCCACGGAAATCTAAAACTGTCCGTAAAACTGTTTCTAATGTTATTAAACAGTATCAGGAGAATTTGACTATTGATGTGAAACCTAGTTCGGTAAGAAAAAAGGACCACATGATATTGGGTAGGCCAGAAAATTGAAGGCATATTGAAAGGAACTCCAAACACATCTGGTAGAAAATCAGCTCAGTTTTCTCAGTGCTTCGACTATTTGGTGCGAAAATTTAAAGCTAATGGGAAAGTTGATAACATATAAAGTTCAAAAAATTCCAAACTGAAATTCTGGAAAAAAAATTACAAGCCAAAAATAGGACTCGGAATTTAAAACCAAATTTCATACAAAAATACTCAAGCTGTATAATTGACGAAGAAACGTAGGTGCTGGCAGAATCTTAGCAGCTTGTGTCTCAAAAATTTTTATTGCTAATGCTCGAAGCAATGTTGGAGATAAGTTTAAGTTCCAAAAGCAGAAAAAATGTTTTACAAAATTCATGGTATGACAAGCTTTTTGCAGTTGCGGCAAAACAGGGAAGTCATTTGATACATTCGGATCTATAAATACCAAAATATGCATAAAGGAATATTTGCAAAAAAGACTTCTTCTTTTCTTACGAAAGCACAACGTGTCCACATATTTTTGGACCCATTTGGTATCATGTCACTACGGTAAGAAAGCTCTGGAGTGGTACCAAATCAATAACATAATTTTCAATAATTTTCAAAATTGTCCATAGCTTAGACCAGTGGAGAGATATTGAGCTCTTGTGAAAAGTGAATTCAAGAGCACAAAAAAAGGTGTCCCAAAATTTCGAAGATTTTAACAGAAGATGTGCACACTGTTCCAAAAAAGTGACTGAAGCAATTATCAAATCTCCAAAGAAAGGGTTTTCAAAAATAGTCCACAATTTTATAATTAGTGGTTAGAACCATAAAAATTATATATTTCTATAATCTGTGCTAAATTATCAAATGATTAAAAAAATAATGAAAACTCTAAGATCATTCGTTTCCAAGTTATTGAATATTATGTATGTTAAGAATTTTTCGATCTCACTCCTTAGATATATAGATATAGGCGAGTTTAAGTTTTGAGTTTGGACGTTATAGGCATATCAGGGGCGGATCCAGAGGGTCCTAAAGTTGGACACTTCGGGTGTTCAAATAATTTAAAACGATCCTCTACTAACACTGTGTGAAATTTCATTGAAATCTGAATAGCCGTTTAGAAATTCCAGATTTATTTCCATTTTATTTTTTGAATGGGACACTGTGCTACGGTTCAAATTTCGTCTCTCTAGTTTCAGCCGTTTGGTCTGTGGAATGATGAATCAGTCAGTCAGTCAAACAATCAGTTACGTTACTCTCATTATCAATTAATAAATTAATCAAATATAAATAAAAATAAGTGATAATTTGAATAATTTAATACATACTTACGTTTTTTAATTGGTTGAATTTCAATAAGTATATATTATTCTTTATAAAAATTAGATTTTAATTTCTCTATATAAAATTTCAACCATGTTATTTTATTAGAATACTTCGATTTGGAGTTGTGTATTTAATTATAAAAATATTTAAAATCATTTTAAAATTCTGATTAATAATTTGAAGAATTTTTTTTTTTTTATTTTCAAATATATTAAAAAGAATTAGTAATTTTCATTTAAATTCAATTGTGTGGTGTAAATCAGGCTCTAACTGGATTCCACTTGAAATTCCACTTAAAAACTAAATACAATCATATTCTTAAGCATACTTTTAAATACATGTCCTTTATATGTTTATAATTTAAATAAGGACAACTACTATAGTTAAATAAGTACACATTATTAACTCACATCCACACACACAGAGACAAACAACTTAGTACACATATGGAAATGATATCGTTTTATTCCTTTTTAATCCTTTGCTTTCTTATTTTTAAAAACTGCACTTTATATTTAGTATTCATTTACATGTACAATCATATAGCAGCCAACACAAAGAGGAGCCACAAAAAAAAAAAAAAAAAAACACAAAGAATTTATTTTTGGGGTGTGTTCTTTATATTACATGTAGAGTAATTTACCAGTGAAGCATGCCCAAAAAGACGTGGTCTATCTATGGATAAAGTACAAATTCTGATGCTCAAATTACCTCAATTCATATAAAATTACATTTTGTAATGATTTTGTTTTATTTTTTTAGTTGTAGCAAAAAAAAAAAAATGACACACACCATTTATCGAAAACTAAAATCACCCAAAAGGAGATGTTTTATCTGAGAGGACAAAACAGAAAAAAAACAACAGGAAACGATAATTTTATATAATGAGTCTGGAGAGGGAAATAATTTGTGGACAAGCACTTAATGATATTGATCTCTATTAAAGGAGGTAAGTATTTATGAATAGATTTTAATAAGCAATATGTTAAAATAAATTGATCGATATGTCAACTACTTAATACTTACAAGCTTCCAAACATGAAGCAAGGAAATGATTTTCACAAAATGAAGGTGATATGCATTATGGAAACATAACAATCAAGCCTTTTTTAAAATATAAATTAAAAATGCGAAATTAAAGAAAAAAAAAAACATGTTCTAAAACTTTCTTTATATTTCTTTGAAGCAGTTTAACTCTTTCAAAATTTTCTAAAAAACTTAAGTTTTACCTTTTTTTATAATCTAATTCAAGCTATCAAATAAAATACTTAACAAAAACTTAACATATGTTTAGGCTTAATTTGCATGGCCAATTTTAACTTGGTATTGCAATACACATAGAAACATATATTAACCCTATAAGCATTAACAGTAACAAAAAAAAAAAAAAAAAAATAATAACACACTGGCAAAGTGTTTTTTGTGTTGTCAAACCCATACAAGTTTGTAGTTGTTTGTTGTCAACATTGTACAACCCTTTAAACAAAAAAAAAGTTATTTTTTTTATTTTTTTCGTAATACGAGTAAAAAAAGTAGTTGTTGTGTAATTGTTGTTGTTTGTCAAAGCTTTTACAATTGCTTTTGCTGTCCAAACTTAAATGTACAGCAAGCACACTTGTACAAACATCTATTAAAACTTTGTTTTCTTTTATTTCACTCTATTTTTTAAATACGAACCTTTACCTAAACTCATATACACATATGTATGTACGTTTTCTTTCTCTTCTTCTTCAGTTTCGTCTTTCTTCATCATCTTTACACATTACGCTTTGTGCACACAATTTAACTCGATTTGCCTTTGAACATGACAAACTACGCTAAAGTGTCTAAGTGTAGGTGTATGTGTGTGTGTTTGTGTCAGGGATAACATAAAAGGAAGTTGTTACAATTGCATATTTTTTGGGGACAAATTTGAAAACTGTTCTAAGTTTTGAAGTTTTGTTTAGTACTTTTAGTATGATTTTATGAAAACTACTAAGCAAAATAGTTACCTTTCCAGAACTTTTGAAATTACTTTTTTTTATTAAATGTATATAGGGTAAGTGCACCTAATGTCGGCATGTGCCAGTAGTCGGTATTTTTTAATTTAAACCGAAATAATTAACAATAGTGAATACTAATTATTGATGTAAGATAAATTTTGCCATGAAAATATATTTATATCTTTAATGCAAATGTTCAAAATATACTACTTAATAGTAGCAGTTTTTTGGCAATTTAATCCGTTCTTAAACAACACATTTTTGATATCAGTTTTTAGAAAAAAAATTAAAGAAGGAGCAATTTAAAATATGATATTATTTATAATAATCGAAGTTGTATTTTAGCAAAAAATTATTCAGAAGATAGACAACAATTGAAACCTTATGTTAAATGTGTAAAATTTTGCGTAAAGAATTCCAAATCATGGTTTGATGGCTGCCGACCTTAGAAACAAAAAAATTTCATAATTTTCTATAGTCGGCATGTCATGTTAATTGAGATATAATAATGTCATTAGTACTTCGGACCTAAATTTTTCTTGCAACTACATTTATATTTCGTCGGAACTATGTAATGATTTATCTGTTATTATAAGGGGTAATTTCGATTATGTTTGTAAAAAATGTGTTAAGATACTCGATCCATTTTCATCTTAAAATATGGAGGATTTTAAGAAAGTTATTTATGACAAATTTTAATACTTTTGCTGTAAAACTTCTTAATACGATATTATATATATTTTGTATGGAGAGCATCATTCTCCCTGATGTTACCCGTCCCGTTTCATCTTTATGGATGTTGATGAGAAAATTACTTTTACAAAATTTTAAGACTTTTATGTTAATAGTATTTAAGTTAATCCATAATTAGTATTTTCTTTGTATGAAGGATACCACTCCCCTGCTCCTATCGAAAAACAAAATAGCCTATTTTAATTCTGGGTTCCAAAGCATGATACTGTGGGGTACAAACAAGCCACGTTCTAAATTTTCTTCAATCAGTTCAAAACTTGGCATGTCTTAGTTTTTCGACTGTGCCGAATCTTTGATACCCTTCACCATATTACCATCTTACCGACAAATAATAAAATTTTCGCCTTAACGTATGCTTTAATATTTTCGCATTTATAAATCTACATTTTTTCCAAACTACAAACATTTGAATATGAAAAAAAAACAGTCAAAAGCGAAACCCGTAGCTTATACAGAAACTTCAAAAAGTCTAAAAATGCATTTAGGCCAATATCTCGGATACTATGGACCGATTTTTTTTCAGGAAAAAAATTTAAGAAAGATTTTGAGTTTTTCAGTTTTTGTCCGATATCTCAGTTATTTATCAACCGATTTTGCTAATTTTTATTAGTGATTTTCTAAGGAATATTTCCTACAATTTGATAAATAAAACATATATATCCGATAACTGGAGCTTTCTAAAAACTGATTTCAACAGACAGACGTCATAGAAAACCATTCCGATCGAAAGTGAAATTAATTCCCTATTTTGCTTCTTCAAAAAAACATAAAATGTAATGAAACCACTTAAAATTTTCAAAGTGGAACTGATTTTGTGGTTTCATTCCGAAAAATTTCTTCGTTTTATGTTTTTTAAAGAATCAAAGTACGGAATTAATTCCACTTTCGATCGGAATGGTTTTTTGTGACAGGCCTGTATATATACTTTTTGGGGTCTTAGATGAACATTGTAGAAATTACAAACGGAATGACAAACTTATATATACCCTTTACACCTATGGTGAAGGGTATAAAAATAAGAAAAAAATATTAATATATTGAAAGTTCTATTTAGTAAACTATATTTTAATAGATAAAATATTAATTGATGAAATTTTTTATTTTTTTTTTTTTTTTTTTTTTGTCAATTTAAAAACCAAACATTTTTCAACTCAAGCCGCCCACCTCATCAGCTGTTGCTTGATCTAACATTTACTTTGTAAGATCACACCATAGCGTAATTAGAAAGTGCTCGCACATCTACAAAAAGAAAGATTGCTTGTATTTTGTTAGTGTAAAACTACTGCACATAATGTCAAAATGCTATGAAAAAAAAAAACTCGAAAAAAAATTTTACATATGAATACAAAAACAATTTGACAGGTCCGCGAGGTTGTCAATGAAAAAATTGTAAAACAACTGTAAACTTACGAGTATATTTTATAATTATACTATGGATCACAGAAATATTTTAAAAATTCTATTCACACAAAGTTCACACTTGACATTAAGTTAAGGGCAAAAAGTTTTGTTTGTTCAAAATCTGTTATTATCTTGTTTTAATCCTAAAAATGTTTGCCGTTCATATAAGGCAAATAAATAAGGACTGCGCACGAAAAAATCCGTGCATGCTCTTGGGCTTATAAATTTTGATGTAGTGAAAAATTAACAATTCTGTTAACTGGTTTGTATTTGCCATTATGCTCACTTGCCATGTGCTAAGTTTCATGGTAATAGCAAAATTGGTTTTTCTTTAAATGGAAGTTTAACAAGAAACACCTAAACACATAATTGAAATTGTTCATGAAATCTTGCATTGGTCATAGAAAATAATTGCAAGGAAGGCTGTTGTGCCGCAAAATACAGTTTCTTGGGTAACAATATTATACAAAGAAGTCATGATCACTGAATGGTAACCTGGTAATGGAAGGCTGTAGGACTAAGGCAAAATAGAAAGGATTTTGAGAGAAATTCACCTCATCTCTGGAAGAAAAGTGTCACAAAAAGTTAATTGCTTTGAATCTTTATCAGAAAATTTCAAAGGAAGTCTAGCCTGAAGACTTATAAAGCAAGAAAAAAATCCTTATAGAAACGCAAGCAAGAATTTGGAGGAAATAAATAACAAGAAAGTTCTTCAGACGAATTTTTTTGGAAATTTTGTTTCTGCATAGTAGACGATGAAACGATCGTACAGGGTGACTTTTTTCAACTTCCTAGCCAGGAATTCTATATCGCAGATGATAGAGGGATTATGGCAGAAAAATTTCGTGTATCAAAGAAATCAAAATTCCCAACAAAGTTTTTGATTTGGGAAGTCATATGCATAAGCAGGAATGAAGCACTTCATTCTTAAAAAATGGTTGCATTAAGACAGCAATATACGTGAATGAGTGCCTTTGGAAAAGACTTCTCCCTTTCCTAATAAAATTCAGTATATCCCCTGTTTTCTGGCCTGTTCCCGCTTTTTCTCATTACAACAACAAAATAATGGAGTTGTAACAAAGAAATTGTAAGAGTTTGTACCGATAGCGGCTAATCCATTAAATTGTCCGAAACTCTGTGCAGTTGAAAGATATTGGACTCTAGTAAAAAGTAATTTAAAGGACATTAAAAGCTCAGCATAAAATGAAACTGAGTTTAAAAATAAGTGGACTTGTTCGAGCAAAAAAGTGGCCGAAACACAATAAAACCTTTAATTATAATAATTTTGGAAAAGATTAGATATTTCCTTAAAAACCAACAGGAACTTATTTATTATTTTATGTTTAGAACTTGAACATAACAGTCATTAATAAAAATATCACTTCAAAAAAATTCGCCCACTGGTTTAGTTTCTATAAGCAGATTTGAATGCACGGATTTTTTCGTGCGCAGGAAGTATGAGCCTGTTTAACTTACAATTATTTTTTTATTAACTTCTTTTAAGGAAAATCGATGGGATAAGTTCCTTGCAAAATATTAATGCGAAAAGTTCGTATTCCGGTGGATTAATAAAAATTTTAATATGCAAACGAATCCATTGTCTTAATACACAAACATACTAAAAGTAGGTACTTCTTCAAAAAAAACTTGCACCAAACGATTAAAAAAAGTACAAATTTTCTCTTTTCCCATTTTGCTCTGTAACACTAACACTATTTGGTTATTGTAATTCTCTACTTTTTTTCATTTTTTGGATTGTTGTCAACTTAAAGGTTGTCTTAAAAGAAGCTTAAATTTACAAAATACCCAAACTCTATAACCATACAAATATTTAAACTCATATGTATGTGTGTGTATGTTATTTTATGTCCTGTCATATACATATATGTTTTTTATAGTATGAGCATTTATGTCTTGTGTTTGTGTGTGAAAATAAGAAGTAGTTTTGCTAAATGTCTCTAATTATCCGTAAAAGAAATTTAAGGAGGTACTTAAACTGTGATTATGGATTATTGAGGGGTCTGAAAGTATTTAAATACCAAAATGTATGAACACAATAATTTTTTCCTAATTGTTTGGTTTTGTATTTATGTTCTTTTTATGGAAAAGAAAACTAAAAGTAAACATAAAAGAAAATAAGTAAGTTATAGGATTTAAAATTATGCACAATTTATTGTGCAGTAAAAAGGATTATTTTAAAGTTAAGAAGTTTCAAGTGTTTGTCGTTAATTCGAAGGGTGATATGATTTTTTTCCTGAAAACTAATAGAATAGTTTTAATAGCTTTTCATATATTAAAATCATATTAGTTTAAACTGTTAGGAAATTAAATTAAATTTCAATGGAACAAATCGTTCCTGCGCTGACTGAATTACCTATGTAAAAATTTTGGAATTTTTTTTTTATTGCTGCGTTTAGATCCCCTACTAATCATACATATGACCACCAAAGCATTTGTCGATATCTCTACTAGTTTAGGATTTCCAAATTACCTATGTAAAACCATATATAAAATGCTCCAACAAAATTACCTATGTACATAATTTTTCATACAAGTTAATATTAATATTCTTAGAGAAAATGGTAATATTAAAATTTAAAAATAAAATATTTAATATTGTATACTTATTATATGCCGCCTGAAAGTGTACATCCCAAGACTAGTTACACCAAAATTAACTGACACAGACTTACGTCAACTAAAGCTTTGATGATGTCTGTTCGTCTGTCTGTCTTTCAGTTTCAGATTATTATAAAGTTTATTATTTTTTTTTTAATAATCAGAATAGGAAAAAGCTCGGGAGACCGTACTGTCAATGTCATCTGAGCGATACCTATTATATGTTGGATTTCTTTTAATCAAAAATTAAAAGTTGTGTATAGTGTTGATCGAAAATAATATTTTTGGAGGTACTTTAAAATTGGTCCAGCTTACGAAAGTGAAATAATTGATTCCTAATATTTTGGGAATTAGCTTAAGACATATAAATCTTTAATTTTAGGAGGGTACACTTGCAACATTTTTTGTCTTCGCACAAATCGAGGCACTTTATTGAGTTCAGGTATTCTTAGTAAATCGTTAATTTTATCTTATTTAAAATCTTTTTTCTGAAAATCATAAAATACGGGTTCATTAATGTTTCTTTAGCTATCGTTTGATACATTAATATTGGTGAATTTTCTTTTTTAATTTTTTTGAAGATTTTTCTGGGATCATCAAAAAATTACCGTTGAATAGCATGTTCCAATTTTCTTAGGAAGTTGAAATTTGACCAAGATATTACTAATAATACCGCCTTCCATAGTTCAAACTTATATTTAAATGAACTTAAGAACCTGCAAAAAGAAAAGCACAATCATATCTTAACAAAAAATTGCTCCACAAAATTACCTATGTAAAGTTTTCGTTGATTTTTCCCAAAACGCGCCAAAAATTTCATTCTTTTTCATAAAACATATAATTTGTGTTACTAAGTCTATTCATAAACGAAGAAAATTTGTAAAAATTTAGTGAAGTAAAGAAGAAACTGCAAAACTAAACAGTTTTTCAGCTTTCCTGAAAAGTTATTAAAAATTACATAGGTAATTTAGTCAGCGCAGGGACGAAATATTTTAAAGCCAAATTTTTATGTTGATTTATAATAAGGAATAAGGCAGTTAATAGATATAGTAATCAGTAATTATGACATTTTCCTTAATTTTTTTTTTTTTTTTTTTTTCTTGAATTTTGTTTCTTTACAATTTGCTACAAAATTTCTTATATATTATGGGGCCATTACTTTTACCTTTTAAACTAGGCAAGAGATTTATGACTAAATTACTACAAAATGCACTTCCTAAATAACATAAGATAGAAGAAAATGTAATATTATAGTTGAATTTAATTTCAAAAATTTATTTAAACCCATTTATATTTAATAATTCCTAACCAGGTGTTTTATTAAGATCTTCCACTGTAATTATAACTTAAATAATTTTCTTCATCTTAATTATTTCTTATACATAATGTTCGCCATTGTATTAAAAGATTAAGTTTTTTTTCTTCATTATTTTTTTATGTTCAACTTGAGGAGACAAATTGTATGCAGACTAGAGTAAAAATAAAATAAAAATTAAAAAAAAAAAAAAAAATAACTTTGTTTTGTAAGTTTTAAGACCAGGTGCATTGTCTACTTGGGAAAATGAATTTTTATGATTTAATGTATTCTGTTTTGTGTTTTTTTACAATGTTTTCTTATTTTATACATTTTTATCCTCCCTCAGTGCTGTTATTCTTATATTTACATGGAGTTTTTTTCTATACTTAAAGAATCTTGTAGTCAAGTATAGTTACATTATGTATAGTACATGTAATACATAAATAAATACAAAACATATACTTAGGAGCAGAGATGGAAAATTAGATACTTTTGAAAATATTTTCCAAGACTCAAAACAATCGCATTTGAATTGTGTGATGAGTCGGGACAAACAGGATATACATATATTTACATATCTTAGGGTAATTTTGTAATCCGATCAGACAACAAATAAATATGTTATGTACCTTGTCGCTGTATAAATTACACTGGTCGGCAAATAAGACGGAATGGGAACGTGACTATAAAAGACCGACAGTTTAGACAGAGAATGGAGACTAACAAGAGTAAGTCAAGTGGAACCAAAGGTTCGAAAGAATTAATTCTTTAATTCCCTTTTTAAAAATGAATTAAATCATATAGAATTATTAATTATTTCAAACAAATTCATCATAATTAATTCTGTAGCTTAATTCCTAAAGCTTTTGATATTATGGAATTAATTCATTTATGAATTAATTCTTTGGGAATGCTTAATTCTTTTGATTTTGATTCAATTTTGTTTAAATTCAAACTATTACAAATTGAATTAAACAATTTTTCAACCATTCAATTTGTACTAGATTGAATTAAAGTTTTATTGTTTAAATACACACATGTTTCCCGGCGTGCATCACATTTAGTATGAGATATTTATTATTTTTATTAACTTTGTATTGAACGTGTTCTAATTTGCATCTGTTATATGCTCTTAGGTTATTCTGAATCATGGGATTTAACATAACATAACTCTGAAGTTCAGCTTCTTTAAAACGCTTATTTGGGCACAATCATTTTTTATTTTATGTGGAGTTTAGCTGGATAGTAACATGTTGATTTTGTATTGATTTTAGCTAAATACCACTGATTATCGACTCTTTTAATGCTTATTTTCAAAATATATACAAAAATAGAATTAAAGAAAAATGTTGTCATTCAATTTGTAGTAGAAGGAAATGAAAGAAAAAAATATATCATTCAATTGAATTAAATTTTATAAGGAATTAATTCTTCATATTTTTCATTCAATTTGTAATAGAATGGAATTAAAGAAAAATTGAATCATTCAAATTGAATTTTCATTCTCTAAGGAATTAATTCTCTAGGGAATTAATTCAATACAAAGTTAAGCCTAAAGAATTAAGCCTAAGAATTAATTTCTGAGGAATGATTTTAAAGAATGCTAAATTAAATTTTTATAAGCTGAATTATATTTATACGTGAATTAATTCTAAATAGAATTCATTCTTTCGAAGCTCTGAGTGGAACAGACGTCCCATTTTTTTTTTTTATTATTATTATTTTATAACACTATGTGATAGTAATTTTCACTCATGAAAAAATCGAGATATACATGAAACTACGTAGTTAAACTGTGTACGCAGTTTTTTTTAGGACATCAAATTTCTTCTTAAAAGGACTTAAAAATTTTGAAGGATACACATTTTTGAAAAAAAATATATATTTATGCATTTTATATCAACCCAATATGGGTATCAAATGAAAGCTAAGAATCCTAGCAATATATAATTATTCATTATTTAAATGTTGCAGGGTAAAAAATGAAGAATACATCCTTTTAAACAGTATGCCAAAATCATTGCCACATGTCAAACAATCGTTACATAGATAAAACTAGAGACCATCCATGGTAAAACTGTGTATCGACTTTTACTCCAGGATTTACAAAGATTATATTGACCCAATATGAATGTCAAATGAAAGCTACGAATTCTTGCGATATAATTATACTTTTTATACCCTACACCACCATAGGTGGTTGGGGTATTATGCGTTTGTGCTAATGTTTGTAACGCATAGGAAACGTTATCCAACACCCACCTTAAAGTACACCAATCGACTCGAAGTCCGTCCGTCCGTCCGTCTGGCTGGACGGCTGGCTGTCCATGTAAACCTTGTGCACAAAGTACAGGTCGCAATTTTGCAGATAATTCAATGAAATTTGCCACGTGGGACTTTTATGATACAGGGACAAAGGCTATTGAAATTAGTTGTGATCGGTCCATTATTTCGCCTAGCCCCCATACAAGTGTCCCCCCGGAATTGAGTTTCAACACTCAAAAATGCCTTAAAAATAGAAATATTTTAATAAAATTTGGTACAAAGAAATTTTGTATAATCTTTGTAACAAATTTTATGAAGATCGGTCCAAGATTAACCATAGCTCCCATATAAACCACTGTTCCGAAAATCACTTTAACGTGCATAAATCACATACTAAAGTTAGTATAAAGTTAATATTCGACACAAATAAGTTTCACATAAGTAGAAACAACATTCCCAAATTTTATTCGAATTGGTCCATAATTTACCATAGCTCTCATATAAACCCACTTCCGAGAATCTGCCTAAAGTGCATAAAATCAAGTAGATGTTAGTATCAACGCATTAATCTGTATTTGTATTTATGGTCATACATAATTGTGTAGGGTATCACATGGTCGGTCTTGACCGACTATACCTTTTTCTCATTGTTTATATATATTTTTGAAAATTAAACCCTTTAATATTATATTTACTATTTGATTATGGTCCTTATATATGGATTTTTTTCTTAACATTTTGTGCTGAAACATTTAAATAAAAACTTTTGTTATATTGCAGGTTGAAATATTTTTAATATATATTTCATTTATTATTTTAATATTGTGCAATTTTCGAAATTTTAAATTCTTTTTGAGAGAAAATTTGACGTTCTGGAAAAAAACTGAATAGGGACTTATGTTATAAAATTAAATTTTAAGAATTTATGTTATATTACAGATTACAGAAAAATATAACTTTTATAGTTCTATTTTTCTGTAATAATTGTTTTTTGGAACATTTTGCCATTCTCTATTTAAAATCTTCGATATTTTAGGACACCATTTTTATTATATTACAGATTACAGAAAAATATAACTTTTATAGTTCTATTTTTCTGTAATAATTGTTTTTTGGAACATTTTGCCATTCTCCATTTAAAATCTTCGATATTTTAGGACACCATTTTTGTGCTCTTCAATTTTTTTTACATCGCATCAAATAGTCAGAGCACTAAGCTAGCACGATTAGCTTTTCTACCAGATGTGTTTGGAGCTCTTTTCGATATGCTTTGAATTTTCTTGGCCTTTCCAATATTATGCGGAACTTTTTTTCTTCCCAAACCATGTTTCCTATCAATGGTTCAAATTCTCCCGATACTGTTTAATAACATTGGAAACAGTTTGACGGCAGACCTTTTATTCCTTGGTAAACTTTTTGTAGGACCAATTTGGATAAATTTTTAATAATTTTTTGGTTAGAAAAAGAAAAGGATTTTTAAAAAAAATCCCTGTATTTACCAAGTTAGTAAGAATTTTCGATTTTTTTCGAGATTTCCAGTAAAATTAGATTTTTTATAATCACTGTATTAAGCAAGCTATAAAGATTTTTTTTTTTTCCAAATTTTCATATAAAAATCAACTTTTAGCCAAAAAATTAAGTGACATCCTTCACACCTATTTTTTTACATTTCAATCGCTATTCGTTTATTCATGAGAAATTAGTAAACCAAATGCTCTGAAATTAATATAAAAAATTACAGCATTAATCGAAAATGGTGAAATATTTAACGAAATTTCAAGTTCATTGATCTAGAAAAGTCATGCATTGCAAATGCTTAAATATATTATTGTTTAATACCAAATTATTAATTATCGTTTTGGTGTTTTTTTTTTTTTTATTATAATCAAACTTGAAAAAAAAATTTCATATCAGCTTTTTCAGTTTTGGCGTTTTTTTTTTTTTTTTTATTCAACGTTTTTTCATAATTTTGGCGATTTTTTTAAATTTTGTAGATTTTTTTAGTTTTTTTTTTTTTTCTTAAAGCTTCAACAATCAGCGAAAAAAATACTTTGATATCCTTTATGCAGTAAAAATTATGGCCACTTAAAAAGTAATTATTTCAAAGATATAGTGTTATCACAGTTTTCAAAATAAAAATGAATAAAATTCATTTTACTTGCTTTTCTATCTTCCCCTACACATGCATCAAATTTTATTCAAATCAAAGTCTTTTAAATTTAAAATGGAATTACTCATAAATTTCTCTTCAAAGTTTTCTTATTTTTTAGTTTTAATTTAAACTTTCCATCTCTGTTTGAAGCAACACCAATACGTGTAAAGAAAGTTGTAAAAAGACTTGAAAACTTAAAAAACTGTTTCGCCACAAAGTAGAAAAGTGTATTCTTTATTAAATTAAGAATATAGTAGATTTACTAAGAGGTTTGTTAAGAACATAAAAACATATAACTTTAAAAAAGATTGAAATATAACAAAAAATAATTTTAAAAATTTAATAAAAAAAAGTCTATATTTTTAAAAGTCTTTTAAAAATATTAAAAAATATATTTACAATAGTTCAAGCTACTTAGAAATAAAATTATTTCTTTTTAGGGTACTACAGCATTCGTTGCAGTTGTTTAGTGGATTATTTTCCTGTTTATGTTTTACTGGTTTCTGTTATAGCAACTGGGACACCTTGAGGCTCTAAGGACTTTAGTTAGTACCAGTAAAAAATATTAAAAAATGATTTTTATTCTTTTACATAAAATTTTTCGCTTTTTTCTTTGCACTCATAAATAAAGTTTATTTTTTGATAAATTTTAACTTTTTTATTTTGAATTTTTGTTTTTTCAAATAGAAAATTTACTAATGCTGTGTTAAAATTTTATGTAAAAATAATAATTTTAGTAGAAAAAAGAAAATACGAACAAAGAATACCTTAATACAATAAGTGGGAAACAACTTCCAAGATAAGAGACATGTGGGAAATAGTCTTAACTAAAGACTATAGTCTTGACAATAGGTAGACTATAGTCTTGAAAATAGGTAGACTATTATAGTCAATAGGTAGACTATTGTAGTCAAGACTATAATCTATAGTCAAAACTACAGTCCATAATAAAGACTATAGTCCATAGTCAAGACTATAGTCTATAATCAAAACTATAGTCTATAGTCAAGACTACAGTCCATAATAAAGACTATAGTCAATAGTCAAGACTATATTCTATAATCAAAACTATAGCCTATAGTCAAGACTACAGTCTGTCTATAGTCAAAACTATAGTCTGTCTATAGTCAAGACTTAAGTCTCTCTACAATCAAAACTTTAGTCTGTCTAGAGTCAAGACTTTAGTCCCCCTACAATCAAGACTATAGTCAAGCCTATAGTCTGTATATAGTCAAGACTTAAGTCTGTCTATAATCAATAATTAGGACTATAGTCAAGACTACAGTCCTTAATAAAGACTATAGTCCATAGTCAAGACTATATTTTATAGTCAAAACTAAGTCTGTAGTCAAAACTATAGTACATAATCAAAACTATAGTATACACAGAAAAAAATATTTCAAATAATTTTTTAATAAAATTATTAATTAACTTTATATTGGAATTTAATTATATGATTTATTAATATAATTAATTTTCTAATTGGTTTTCAGTTTTGTTTTTTAATAAATTGACAGCTGTTAATAAAATATAAAGAAAAATTAAATCTTTGCCTATAAAAGTACAGAAATTAAATAAATTTAAGTAAATTTTCAGCTCATTGCATCTATTTAAGGAAAAGAAGTAATAATAATATCAATTATTCCAGTTATTAATATTATCATTTTGATGATTGGAGCAAAATCAATTAAAAATTAATTAATATTACGAATTTCGTAATTGAAGTCCATTTTTACTTTTTTCTGTGTATAGTCGAGACTATGGGAAGTAGTCTTGACCATATGCTAGGTCAAGACTACTTCCCATAATAAAGACTATAGTCCATAGTCAAAACTATAGCCTATAGTCAAGACTATAGTCTATAGTCAAGACCATAGTCTGTAGTCAGGACTAAAGTCTATAGTCTAAACTATATTCTATATTAAAGACTATAGTCTATAGTCAAAAGTATATCCCATATTAAAGATTATAGTCTATAGTCAAGACTATAGTCTATAGTCAAGTCTATAGTCTATAGTCAAAACTATAGTCTATAGCCTATAGTTAAAACTATAGTCTATAGTCAATAATCAAGACTATAGTCTATTTAGGACTGTATTTTATAGTCAGGACTATAGTCTATAGTCAAAAATACCTACAGGGTATTTAAAAAGGGCTTGTAAAAGTATGAACGTATAATTCTTTTTGTTTTACTGATAATAAATGAGTTTTTGCATTTTTTATTTATTCGTTTTTTTATGATTTCGCTTTTATTCAGTTCCTAGTAATTTTGTTTTTGATTTCTTGGCGTTAATAGAATCAGTCAAGAAAGAAGAAAACGCCTTTTACTTCATTTTATTTCTGCTTATTTCTTACGCGATTTATTTTCATTTTTTTTCCTCTTCATTTTATTAATTTTTTTTTTCTTTTTCATCTTTATTATTTTCATTTTGCATGAGTACTTAAATTTCAATTTATGTTTTTTTTTTCTTTTTCATACAAATAGAGTCCTGGTATACTATATACATCAGTATCAAGTTGATGTTGTTACAGTTTCTTATCCCGGCGACCATCTTGTTAATCTACTAAAATTACAATGGCTCGCAAATACTTGGGGAGTACAAAACTAAGTTTGTCTTTTATTGTGAAAATTATTTTATCTTCAACTTATATATTTTTTTTTCTTCAGATTCTTATTATATTTTGTTGCTTTTTTATGTAGGGGTCGGTTGGTTTTCTATACAATTGATGGAATGAATATGATTGAATGAATGTAAGTATTTTCAAGTTGAATTGCTTTTTTGTTGGTTTTTCATTCATAATCGTTAAGAAGCAAAAATGTTTTAAGCAGCAAAAATTTCATGAAACCATGTAACATTTAAGTAAGTATTTTATTCTAAGAATAATTTCTTAACATTTTTATTAAGTGTCAGTTAAACAATAATTTTATGAAAAAGTTTTTTTTTTAATTGAATGGACAACAAAACCAAGTAATAATTAAGAAATTTTAAGAAGCCTGCTTTAGTGTATAGTTTATTTGTTTGAAATTTATGAAGCAAAGTACAGCCAAAATTTTGGAGCAGATGCCACTTTTATTTTTAAGCAAAAGTCATATTTTCAAACTTATTACTTCTTAAGCTATGCTTACATTTGTCAAATATTTGACCAAATTTCAGTAACCATTAGCTTTACAAAAAATGTTTGCCGTTGTTTAATCTTGCAAATGTTTTGTAAGAGAAACCAGCCTCAAATAAGATTCGGTAAAATGTTAGCTGTGATTAGTGATAAGTAAAAGATATTTTCCCATAAAAATGCTTACATTATTTTGGTCAAATATTTGACTAATCTGAACATACCTCTACCAGATTTTTTTCTCTTTAGAAAGTGTTTACAGTATTTCTAGAGATTATTCCATAAGTTTTCGTGTTAATTCCTATATACTCAGTATTACTCATGGTATACGAAGGTACAGTAAATAATTTATATACAACTCAAAAATAAATCTTTTTCCTAAAAATAACATCGGAGTTAACAAAAAAGGATTTGAACTTATCTGCTAAAACAATCTGCTAATTTGTTTTCAACATAAAGGCTCTATTAAATTAGATAAAGTTAAATAAGAGAGACTTTAACTACGTTTTTAAATCTATGCTTTAATTTGAAGCAATTAGGCTATATTTAAGGAATTACTGAGCCGAATCTGATATAAAATTACGAATTTTTTATGAAATTTCAAACTTTTGGTAAAATTTTGAATTTTTTGTGAAATTTTGAATAGATTAGTATAAAGTGCAATGTTCTTAAATATCTGTACTTAGTACAGCATCTTAAAAACCATTAAAAGTTAAAGGACAATATGAAAACCGAAGTTTTAAATGAGTCAGTTTAAAAAGTAATTTTTAAAACAGTGCATGGTAGTTCTTTAAAATGCTAAAATCGTTTTAGTTTAGCTTTTATTGCGGTTACAAAGTTACTTCTTTTTAAAAATTTTTCTAACATATGACACTTGATTAAATTCAAATATTTTCGGATCTAATTGTTGGATTTTAAAAAAACTTTGATTTAAACTAATGCTAAACTCATTTTTGAAATGTTGTTTCTGACAAAATATAAATATATGAATTTTTAAATACCCTTGATGTAAGGAAAAATATTTTTTTCAATATCCTTTTCTTTTCAAACAAGTCGTTTTGCAAAAATAATAAAAAAAAAAAAAATAAAAATAGAATAAGCGCCATTACAGTTTTTCAGCAAAATCTACAATAGCAGTAGCAAACTGATCAACATATTTTTAATTAATAAAAATAAACCTACTATATAACGTTTGGAAACCCTACCTGTTTTATTCCACCGATTAACGTAACAAGTAAGTACCCAGTCCATTTACTCTTCCTCCAAAATAATTTCATTAATAGGTAATTTTGGTGTCTATCTTTTCAACCCCGTTGAAAAAAAAGAGCAACAACAATTTTTAGGCACCAGCCAGAAATTTGTCCCTGAGTTGATGTGACCGCGACAAACAGTTATTACAGTATCCATTCACTCTAACACTGCAAAGGCGCTGACGCAAGGAAAACACGAAAAATATAGCACAAGACCTCAAATGGTAATCCTGAAAAGAAATAAGGCATGTTTCAGGGCGTCAAAAGAAAAGATAGAGAAAAAAGAGATAGAGTTATTTAAGATCATACAGCAATATAGGTATTACTGAGGACTTATAGTACTAAGAAAGTTAAATATTAGGTACTTATCCAAACCGAGTTACCAACTAAGTTTGACCATTCACCAATCATTTGGAGGCAATATCTCGTCTTTTACTATAAAGAAATCTCCAATATATAGCTCCTTTTTTGGATAGCGCCATTTATAGCGTTTATGAAGTTCCTGTAAATAGTCTACTTTCCATCTCTGAGCAAATCGATGGTGTAAAGCTTTTTAGAATTCCCCCGATTCTAGCTAAAAGTGTAGAAAATTCTTCAAAGTTAAACTTATGACTTCCTACAACCTGTTTAAAGTAAAGTTTGAAGCTTTTAACACCAGCTTCCCACAAGCCTTCCATGTGCGGAGCACTAGCTGAAATAAATTTCCATTCGAAGCCGTGGATGGCATATATGTCCTTTGATGAGTCCATCAAAAATTTCGTATACTCCTCAAGTTATATTTTTCTTGCTCCTACAAAGTTGGTATCGTTGTCAGACATCAAATGCTTGGGCAAGCCACGTCTTCCGATGAACCTATTTCTCTGGTGGTAAGGCAGCTATAATCTGCGATAAACTTCATTGTTTATAGCGAACACAGATTAGGCATTTGTTTATACATTTCTTAATTGCCCTTTTAAGAGCTGGAATATAGAACTGATATTGTACCATGTTCATCATAAAATTTGTGTGCATAGAACCAAGTAACTTTATTAACACAATGTGCGTTTGGCTACATAAGTTTTCCACGTTGAAGGAAACTTTTGTAGCCAGGTTAGAACAATAGTAGTGTCGGACCACAAATGAATGGATGCTTCTGGAAACAAGTTGCTGTCTAGGTCTGTTTCACCAATTTTGAGAGCAATACAACACCACTGAGTTCTAATTGCGGGAGGATAATTTTCTGTAAAGGTGGTACCTTACCTTTGGCGACCAACAAGTTCGAACATCTAACTATAGAGCTAAAAGATCTAATGTAAACAGCAGCACAGGACGATGCTGTGAAAATTTCAAGCTAAATTTAAGCATTTGAGAGTTTTAATGATCTAACGTTTTCAATAAAATTTTCCATATAAAGTGCAAAATTGAAAAGTAGTAGATAGTAATATCCTATCGAAATTTATCATAGCTACTATATAAACACCCCCCGCACTGGTGTCAAATTTCTAGCAAATGGGTTCAGCTGTTTAGACGTGTTTAAAACACCAACAAACATACATTTAATTTTTATAATATAAAATAACTAAAATTTACTTTACTATCCGCGCTATTAAAAATTTTACATAAATATTATTTCTACAACTTTTTAAAACATTTGCTGAAACCTATGCGAAAATTAATATTTTCTTTGTTTGGGTGCGACCACTCTCCCTGGTCCTATCCGTCCTATTTTCTTTTCTTCAATGCAGTATGATAAGAATGTAGTTCCCAGAAAATAGTTCTTTAAATTGTTTTGTATGGGGTGTACCACTCCACTGGAACTATCCGTCTTATTATCATCTTTAATTATGGAGATTGTTTCGAAAGTTATTCCTATAAAATTTTATGATTTTTGCTGTAACAGTATTTCAGTTATCCAATAATAATTATTTTATGGACCTTATTTTGTAAAATACTTCCCCTCACTTTGAACAATTTTTCATGTAAATTGTTTTTGTTTTTCAAAAATTTTTACGAAAATTTTATCAAAGGAATACTACTCCCACTGGTCCTACCTGTTCCATTTTTATCCTAATTTATGAAGATTGATGAGAAAGCTATTTCTACAAAATATTAAGACTTTTGCTGAAATAATTCACAAGATATATAATATTTTATTTATTTTCATTGTATGGAGGGGGTAAAATTTCCCCCAGTCCTCTAAACTCAAGTATTCCTGGACGGGAATACTGTAAAATCTTAATGCTTTTGAGGTCACAGTATTTAAGTTGTTTAATAAATAGTATTTTCTTTGTATGGGAGATACAACTTCCCCTCGTCCTACCCTTTCCATTTTCATCTCAGTTATAAAGGATGATAAGGAAGTTATTTCCTCAAAATTTAAAGATTTTTTTTTTTGGAAAAAAGTTTTTAAAAAAGTTTTATTAATATTTTTTTTTGGAAAATAAAGTATCGTATTTTAATTCACAAGAGGTTTACAAGATGATACTCTGAAAATTTCCAAAAAATTAGTTTAGCGGTTTAACTGCCTATAAGGTACAAACAAACACACATTAATTTTTATATATATAAGGACTGCGAACGAAAAAATCTGTGCATGCTCTTGGGCTTATAACTTTTGATGTGGTGAAAAATGAATAATTATGTTAACTGGTTTGTATACTCACTAGCAGTGTGCTAAACTTCATGGTAATAGCAAAACTAGTTTTTCTTAAAATGGAAATTTAACAAAAAACATTTAAACACATAATTCAAATTTTTCATAAAATTTTATATCGGTCATACAAAACAATTGCCAGGAGTCACAAAATACAGTTTCCTGGTTCATAATATCTTACAAAGATATGGTCACTGAATGGAAACCTGGTAGTGGAAGAAAAATGATATCTTCAGGCTTAGACAAACAAGAAAGGATTTTGAGAGAAAATCCTCTAATCTTTAGAAGAAAAGTGTCATAAAAAGTTAATTGCTTTGAATCTTTATCAGAAAATTATAAAGGAAATCTAGTCTGAAGACGTATAAAGTAAGGAAAAAAATCCTATTAGAAACGCAAACAAGAATTTGGAGGAAAAAAAAAAAACGTGAACGTAATTCAGGCGAATTTTTTTCATAATTATGTTTAGTGTATAATAGACGATGAAGCATTTGTGCAGGCTGACGTTTTTCAACTTCCTGGCCAGGAATTCTATGTTGCAGATGCTAAAGGGATTAATGCAGAAAAATGTCGTGTATTAAAAAAATCAAAATTCCCATTAAAGTTTTTGATTTGGAGAGCCATATGCATATGCAGGAAAAAAGAACTTCATTCTTAAAAAATGGTTCCATTAACACAGAAATATACGTGAATGGGTGCCTTTGAAAAATATTTCTTTCTTTTCTGAGAAAATACAGTGTAACCGCTGTTTTCTGGCCTGTTCCCGCTTCTTCTCATTACAACAAAACAATGGAGCGGTAACAAAGAAATTGTAAGTGTTTGTACCAAAATAGGATAATCCATCAAATTGTCCGCAACTCCTTGAATTGAAAGATATTATGCTCTAGTAAAAAATAGTTTAAAGGACATTAAAGGCACAACATAAGATTAAACCGAGTTTAAAAATAGGTGGACCTATTCGAGCAAAAAAAGTGACCGAAACACAATAAAACCTTTAAATAGAGTAATCCTGTTATAGTTTGTTACAATTATGTATCTCCAAACAAAAGTTAAGATATATTTTTTTAAGTGTAAATATTTATTCTCTTCTACATGTACGCGTTAATACATGCAAACTAATGATAGTAATATTGAGTGTGATATTATAATTCGAATATCATACGTTCACATTCCAAAGGATATTTAGATATTTGAATGTGTGTAAAACCCTGTAGTACGGATAACTGGCAAATAGTTATATGACCTAATACGAAGATTCTTTAGTCCTAAAAAACAAAATGGTACTAGTATTTAAATGTAAAGTACTGACAAAATTTTGTATCACAAAAAAAGCTTCAGGGATTTATAATGTCAAGTTTCTATACTTGGATAAAATATGTAAAAGATGATGATTTCGTGTTTAGCATATGGATTGTGACCAATTTAATAGATAGTATGAGAACAGAAATAAAAATATGTTTTTTTTTTTCATACAGCACAATATTATTAAGTTTCCTTTAAGTCCTTAAATATTATCTAAACTAAAGCTTATCATACACTCACTCATACTTTTATACATATTACTACAAGTGCTTATATGTATGTGTGTAATATAATCAGTTAATAAAATATCGACCCTGCGCTGACTGAATTACCTATGTAATTTTCAATAACTTTTCAGGAAAGCTAAAAAACTGTTTAATTTCGCAGTTTTTTCGTTACTTCGCAAAATTTTTACTAAATTTTACAGTTTATGAATAGGCTTAATAACACAAATTATGCGCATTATGAAAAAGAACGAAATTTTTGGCACATTTTGGAGAAAATCAACAAAAACATTACATAGGTAATTTTGTGACGCAATTTTTTTTAAGATACGTTTTTGCTTATCTTTTTGTAAGTTCTTAAATTTATTTAAATTTAATTTTGAACTATGGAAGAAGGTATTATTAGTAATATATTGGGCAAGTTTCAACTTCCTAAGATGATTGGAATATGCTACTACAGTAATTTGTTAATGAACTCAGAAAAATTTTCCAAAAAAATAAAACAAGAATTCCTTCTAATATTAGTATTATGTTATACATAGTATTAACTATATTATTTTGTATGTATTGTGGTTTTATGTATGACCAGTAGGGGCTCTAAATACAGCAATAAAAAAAATTTTCAAAATTTTTACATAGGTAATTTAGTCAGCACAGGGACGATATATTTTTATATCCATTCACTTCTTCTTTATCCATTTTTTTTGTCTTTCTTGTACAATTCTACACGTAATTTGATTGTGTCATAATTTGTAAGGATTTGCTGCTACTCATACTACATTATTTTTTCCTTTACTTCAATAGCTATTGTTGTCCTTTGTGTGTTGTGTTTGTATGTTAGAACTTAAAGAGAGCAAAATGTTGGCAATAACTGTATGTGTGCATGTGTTTAATGTGAATTTGGTATTTTTGTTTTTTTTTTTTTTTATTGTTTTTATTGAATTATGAAGTTAAAGTTACTAAATTACATAGACGTGCTTTATGGATAAAAATACTCAGTCGTTTACTTCTTTCCACAAGCTTTCTGTTAGAGTAAAAACATGTTGTGGTCAATTGATCCTTAGGGTATAGAGTTGTGTGTACAATTATTTAATTGTTTTGCTTTTTTTTAAGCGTTTCCTAATTGGAGACACTAAATTACAGTTTAATGTTGAAGGAGGAGGAGGACGAGAAGCAGGAGTATAAGTGATTAAGGAAAATTAAAAGGAAATTAAGAAGAAATAGTTTTAGAAAATTATCTCACTATTAAGGGAGGAATGATTTATAAGAATTAAATAAGTATTAAGTATTTTTAAATTTGTAAAGGACAAATCTAGTGTATTTGGAGTAACTTTAAGCAGAAAACTTATAATTTATTTTTTGTCTAAAAAAATATATATTTAAACCCTGACCTCATTTTCATTTGCAACATTAGTATTTTATTTACAACTAACTAAACAAGCAACCACAAATTAACATTTTTTCCCAAATCTAATTTTTATTTTTAGAATTTTGTACAAGTTTTTTAAAATTTTATATGGTTACTTAAAATTATTATCAAAAAAAGACAGAGGGAAAGAAATTTTTTATTTATAGAGGAGCTTGCTAACATACTAATACAAATCTATGAGTATGTATAGGTGTAAATATATGTATGTAAAAATGATTATGTATGTAGGTAGTTATGTTTTTTTAGAATGCAAGACTTAGTATTTTCATAGATTCCTCTACTTAAGTTTAGTTTAGCTTGACTTTTTCACTCCATGAGTAGTTTTATGTTGTTACGTGTTTTGGTTTTAGTGGTTTAAATTTTGTAGTTTACAAATATACTCACACATACTCACCCACACTATCTTGTTCATACATATGTTGTTTTTTTTATCTACATACACTTACCAAAAATACTTCACATATTAAGTACGAGTACACCCAAATACACATATTTACACTTAAGAAATATGTATTTTGTTATGCAATATAAGTAAAATAAAAAAATAAAAAAAAATACAAAACTGCACTTAGGATGTGTGTTAGTTAAGAATTGTTTGTAGTAGTAGTTGTTGCTGTGTATGTGATGAATGAATAAATGTATAAACACATATTGTAAGTAAGTGTGTGGTTAAGTATCTGCTCAGTCTCTCAATCTCCCTGTAAGTTTTGTTGTTGTTTTTGCCGTATGTTGTAATATTTACAGGTATACATAGGTTTCCTGTTCTTTTTGAATTGTTTTCCTTGAGTGTGTACGATAATGTATTCTTGGAAAGTTATTAGATTGGTAACAGAGAAGTATCAGATTTTTATATTATTTATTGAGTCTTAATTTATTTTTAGGCAGGAATTTTTGTAGATTTACTGCCGTATTCAAAATAAATAATGTATGTTTGTTAACGATTTACTAACTTTTTCTTATGGAAATTTACATACAAAAAAGTTAGCAACTTGTTATCAAATATACATTATTTATTTTGAATACGGCTGTTAAACTTTATTTTGTAATTTCAATAATTCCAACTTTAATTCGAAATTATATGTTTATCTTAAAAATTAATTTCAAATTTGAATGCAAATATCTCAAGTTTTAAGGATTTTAAGCATTTTCGAAAATTCGAACTTAATTTCGTATACAAATTTTAACTCTAAAATAGTCAGAATTTTGTTCCTGATGTTGCACAAATTTAAAAATATCAAATTTTAACAATTTCGAAAATTCGAACTTATTTTCGAACATATTTTTTAGGCCTAAAAATACAAAAATTGAAAAAATATTCTTTACGCAAACATTTAAAAACTTAATTTTTCAAAAATTATGATTTGATTTTTAACATTTTTGAAAATTCGAATTCAATTTCGAATATGAATTTGAGCTCTAAAATTATCAGATTATTTTACTACATTTTTAAAAATACTAAAATCAACAATTTCAACAATTTCGAAAATTCGAACTTAATTTCGAAGATGAATTTCAGCCCTTAAAATGTTAAATTTCAATAAGTATTCTTTACACAAAGATTTAAAAACATAATTTTTCTATAATTTAGAAAATTTAAAACGTAAAACAGGAATTTCGAAAATTTGTATATGATTTTTAGCATTTTCGAAAATTCGAATTCAATTTCGTATATGAATTTTAGCTCTAAAATAATTAGATTTTTGTTCCTGGTTTTGCACAAATTTTAAAATCTCATATTTTAATAATCTCGAAAATTCGAACTTAATTTCTAACATGAATTTTGGCCCTAAAAATGCGAAATTTTAATAAATATTATTTACACAAGCATTTAAAATCATAATTTTCCATAATTTAGAAAATTAAATATGTAATACAGCAATTCGAAAATTATTATTTGATATTTAGCATTTTTGAAAATTCGAACTTAATTTCAAACATGAATTTTAGCCCTAAAAATACGAAATTTTAATAAATATTCTTTACGCAACCATTAAAAACCTTAATTTCTCCATAATTTAGGAAATGAGAAACATAAAACAGCAATTTCGGAAATTCGAACCTAAATTCGAAATTCCATTTTAAGACAAAAATTAATTAATTTTCAAAGAAATTGCTAACCATAGGATTTAAATAAAATTGTATTCTATATATACTATATATTTTATAAATTTTTAAAATTCGAACTTAATTTCGAACATGAATTTTAGTCCAATAAGAGAGAAAATAATTTTAAATTTCTTATTAATTTAATATTAATGTTATCTCTTTAAAAAGTAGCTACATTTTGAAGATTTTTTGGTAATTTCGAATTTAATTTCGAAAAAGAATTTTTTAACTAGAAAATAAAAATAAAATAAAAAAAAAATATATAAAAATTTCTTATTATTAATTTTAATGTAGTTTATTTAAAAAAAAAATAGGGATCATTTGAGGATTTTTAGTAATTTCGAAATTCAGAATTTTATTTGGAAAATGAATTTTAAGACAAGAAAAGAGAAAAATTTTTTAAATTTCTTATTAATTTAATTTCAATGTAATTTAAAAAAAAAAAAAAATAAATAAATAAATAATAGTAAACATTTAAGAAAATTTTTGTAATTTCGAAATTTCGAATTTAATTTCGAAAAAGAATTTTTTAAATACAAAACAAAAAAAAAATTCTTATTATTATTATTTTTTTATGTAGTTAATTTAAAAAATAGTAATCTTTTAAGAATTTTTAGTAATTACGAAATTTCGAATTTAATATCGAAAAAGAATTTTAGTCCAAGAACAAGAAAAAAATTAAAAATTTTTTATTAATTTAATTTCAATGTAATTTGTTTAAAAAATAGTAACATTTTAGAGATTTTTAGTATTTTCGAAAATTATAATTTAATTTCGAAAAATAGAAAAGAACAAACAATTACAAATTTCTTATTAATTTAATTTTAATGTAATTTATTTAAGAAATAGTAATCTTTTAAGGATTTCGAAATTCTGAATTTAAAAGAATTTTTAAGGCAAGAAAAGAGAAAATATAAAATGTTAAAGTGCTCTTTAAGGGATTTTTAGTAATTTCAAATTTAATTTCGAAAAAAAAAAATTAACCAGAAAATAGAAAAAAATTTTAAAATTCCTTTTTAATTTAATTTTAATGTAGTTAGTTAAAAAAAGATAGGGATCTTTTAAGGATTTTTAGTAATTTCGAAACTTCGAATTTAATTTCGAAAAAGAATTTTAGGACAAGAAAAGATAAAAATTATAAAAAATTTCTTATTAAATCAATTTTAACGTAAGTTCTTTATAATATATAATTTCGAAAATTATACTTTAATTTCGAAAATTCTAAATTAATTTCGAAAAGGAATTTTAGTGTAAGAAAACAGAAAATTGTCTTATTAGTTCAATTTCAGTATAATTTCTTAAAAATAGGAACATTTTAAGAATTTTTAGAAATTTCAGAAATCCAAATTTAATTTCGAAAAAAAATTTCAGTCCAAGAAAAATGAAAAAAAAAAATAAAAATTTCTTATTAATTTAATTTCAATGTAATTTATTTAAAAAATAGTAATCTTGTAACGATTTTTAATAATTTCGAAATTTCGAATTTAATTTCGAAAAAGAATTTTATTTCAAGAAAAGAGAAAAACATTTCTCATTAATTTAATTTTAATGTAATTTCTTTAAAAAATTAAACATTTTGAAGATTTTTAGAAATTTCGAAATTTTAAATTTAATTTCGAAAAAAAAATAAAAGAAAAAAAATCTAAATTACTTATTAATTAAATTTTAATGTAATTTATTTTAAAAAAATACACATTTTAAGAATTCTTTAGAAATTTCGAAAATCCTAATTTAATTTCGAAAAAGAATTTTTGGTCAAGAAAAGGGAAATACAAATTTTAAAATTATTTTTAATTTAATCTCAATGTAATTTATTTAAGAAATAGTAACATTTTAAGGATTTTTAGTAATTTCGAAAATTATAATTTAATTTCGAAAAATAATTTTTTGACTATAAAAGAAAAAAAAAATAAAAATTCTTATTAATTCAATTTTAATGTAATTTCTTTAAAAAATAGGAGTATTTTAAGGATTTTAAGTAATTTCGAAACTTCGAGTTTAATTTCGAAAAATTATTTTAGATCAAAAATAGGAAAAAAAAATTTACATTTTTAATATTTTAGATCCATTTTAAGCTACAAAATTGTTTACTTATAAAAAAAATTGTAATTTTTTTCCTATCCAATTAAGTTAAATAAAAATTTGTCGAATTAATCCAAATACATTACTTATACGTAATATACTGAACTTAATAAATGTTAATCATACGGCTCTTTTTAAACTCTAAAGTTTTTATTCCTTTTTATTCTTCCCTGTAAAATAAATAAAATTAAAAAAAAATTGTACTTTGGTTATTCTATAACTCCTTAAAAGTTCGTTCTATACCTTCCAAACTAAAAAAAACTCCTTTATATTTGTTGTTGCTGTTCCCTCCATTACAGATATTTCCTTTAACATGCATCATCAAGTGTAATGGCTTAAGAGTGAGTTGTGAATGGATCAGTCCGTTGCATGTGTATATAAAAATGAATTTTAACTAAAAAACACTCACATATTCAAAGATACATACATGCATAAATATAAGGGGATATATGAAAATATTTGTAGTAGTTGTAGTAATATGTTCTTTACATTTTTGCAAAGAAATAAAATAAAAAATATATGACATTTTAAAGTGTGAAAATTCCTAAAGGTGAAACTTAAATTAAAAGATTGTTTAGAAATATTTTCTATTTCTATACAAAAATTTCTTTAACAAACCACAAACTAAACAAGTGCAAAGAGTAATGACAGCTAACATTGATGGTGTGACAAAGACAATTAGGAAAATCAAAGTAGAATTTTTAATTAAAGTGAAAAAAGTAAAGAAGTTTTTGTTGATTAGACATTAAATTAATTATTATCTCTTTAAACCTCAAAGAATAAAATAAAAAAAAAATTTAGAATTAAAAATAAGAAATTTTAAATTAACATGTTGACGTATGATTAATCATTTTTAGATCAATAATACATAAGATTTATTTCTTTTTAATTTTTGTTAAAATAAATTTATTAAATAAGTTTATTTTAATTAAATATTTAAAATACTAATTCTTATTTCTTTCAGTTAATTCTTTATGAAATAATTTGCTGGGAAATAATGTCTAAACATAATATAAAACCAAACTATTGCAAATAGGTCTCTAAAAGCATTATTAATCACCGTTACTTAAATAGGTATGTTGTATGTATGCTTGGCTTTATGGTTGCATCTGTAAGCATTAAGTCAAACATGAAAAGGAACAGTTTCACAGTAAAGACTTAAAACCAGAGATTAAAATTTCTAAAGCTAAAAATTGTCTAAACTAAAAAAAAAAAAAAAAAAAAAATAGCAGTTACTATTTCCGTTAAAATTTAGACCTTAAAACAAAATATCTAAATTTATAAAATTTTAAACCACTTTAACATTATACTAAAAACCAACCTTTATTTTACCCAACAAAGTGCGTTCGTTTTTGCAATTTCTTTCAACTAAATGCATCCTTAATGCCACCAACATTCAACTAAAAACCAACAAAAATCCTTCAATTTGTAAATACACTCACTTTAGTAAGCAGTCAACATCCGCTGCTACAAAAAGCCTCACCCCCACTATAATCATATCACCACCTATATAATGACACGCATTCAGTCATGCAGTAACAAAGTGGCAGCAAAAAAAGAAACTACAACAAGGTGGCATAAAAAGAAAATAAAAAAAATAAAAACCCAACAAGAAGTAACTAAATAAATATGAAAAAAAGTACAGGATTTACCACAAAATATGTAAGAGTACTAAGTAGTTCGTGAACAAGAAAAGACGTAGAAGTAGAAGAAAAAAGTAAATAGAATTTTATTTTAACGTTTCCTATTTAATATTATGACACTGACTTAAATTGTATGATTAAGTATCAGTGTGTAAACAGAAGTGTATCAGTGTGAGAGCAAATGGGATAATGATGACGATGGTAAAGGTGTATTTGTTGTTATACACATACATAAATACTATACATGTATATGTGGAAACCTGCTATAGAAATCCAAGAATTTACAAGTTTGTTTTCTATGGTTTTAAGATTTTTAGAATACTTAATGTAAGTTGATGCCACAACAATGAAAACCGCAACAATAATTAAAACCATGTTAGAGTGAAACTAAACTAGAACTAAATTACAACAGAAATAGAACTAAAAAAAATGCAAAACTTAAATGAATTTGAATTAAAATAGAACTGAGCTAGAGCTGGTTTAAACCTGAAACTAGAACTAGAACTGAACTAGAACTGAACTAGAACTGAACTAGAACTGAACTAGAACTGAACTAGAACTGAACTAGAACTGAACTAGAACTGAACTAGAACTGAACTAGAACTGAACTAGAACTGAACTAGAAATGAACTAGAACTGAACTAGAACTGAACTAGAACTGAACTAGAACTGAACTAGAACTGAACTAGAACTGAACTAGAACTGAACTAGAACTGAACTAGAACTGAACTAGAACTGAACTAGAACTGAACTAGAACAAGAACTTTTTTTTTTTTTTTTTTTTTCATATTCTTTATTCATAATAAATATTTTAAGTTTAACAATATCATACAGATTTCAATATTTACATTAATATATTTTATATCTTAAATCCTAAACCCGCTAAGCCTTATGGCTTGACAGCAGGATGAACTAGAACTGAACTAGAACAGAACTAGAACTGAACTAGAACTAGAACTGAACTAGAACTGAACTAGAACTGAACTAGAACTGAACTAGAACTAAACTAGAACTAAACTAGAACTGAACTAGAACTGAACTAGAACTGAACTAGAACTGAACTAGAACTGAACTAGAACTGAACTAGAACTGAACTAGAACTGAACTAGAACTAAACTAGAACTGAACTAGAACTGAACTAGAACTGAACTAGAACTGAACTAGAACTGAACTAGAACTAGAACTAGAACTAGAACTGAACTAGAACTAGAACTGAACTAGAACTGAACTAGAACTGAACTAGAACTGAACTAGAACTGAACTAGAACTGAACTAGAACTGAACTAGAACTAAACTAGAACTAAACTAGAACTGAACTAGAACTGAACTAGAACTGAACTAGAACTGAACTAGAACTGAACTAGAACTGAACTAGAACTGAGCTAGAACTGAACTAGAACTGAACTGGAACTGAACTAGAACTGAACTAGAACTGAACTAGAAGTGAACTAGAAATGAACTAGAACTGAACTAGAACTGAACAAGAATTGGACTATAACTGGACTATAACTGGTCTAAAACTGAACTTAAACTGAACAAAACTAAAGCTAAACTAGAATTTCTATTTATTTGCTTTTCTTTTTCAACTACTTCTGTCTATTAGCCTTCTATTTAAGTAGTAATAAAAAAACGAAAATAAACTTTATATCTCCTTCAAACATTTTATGAATCTTGAAAAGACATAATTTGTTTATTACCTCCACAGACATAATGTATACTTGAGTGAATGTGTACAAGTTTAATACTCCTGCCAATAAACACTTTGAAACTTTCATTCACTCAAGCACTATGACAATGAGTGAACACAATTGCAGGCAGCTAGTTAAAAACTTGTAAAACTCAAGGAAAATAAAAAAAGAAAATTTGTATATTGGACAAACGTAAGACTATAAAATCATTATTGTAAATATTGTAGTACATCGTATAAGAGCATTCTTTTAATCCTCTGCCCTGACTTTTACTTTGTAGTTAGAGTTTCCTTTTTTATATGCAATTATTTTCTTCATTGTCTTCGTGATTCAACATATGACTCTGTCATTGAAATTGAACTTCGATTATTGACTTTTACTCGAGTGTTTTTTCGAAGGGCGTAGGCAGCATCATTAGACTGTTTCAAGTGGCTTTAACTTTTGTTTTTTACACAATGTCATTGTAAAAAAACGTTTATAATATTGGCAAATAAAATTTGTATAGAATAAAAAAATTAAATGAAGCGAGAATACCTTAAATCAATTGATGTAAATAGCATCAATTTATATATAACAAATTGAAGACATCTAGAGTTTCTAAAATTGAAAGAAAAATTCTTATTAAAATACTGTTTTTAATATCAATAAACAATCTTCTAAAATTACTTACTTAGCAGCCTTTAAACATAAACATTTTATAATTATTAAAAATTCAGATTTACTACAATACTTCGAACATACAAAAACAAAATAAAATAAAAAAAACTTTATAAATGTTGAAGTTTTAAATAATTCTTTAAGGATTCCTTAAAACTTTTTTTCTAACAACTATTTTCAACATAAATATTTTTTATTTTACTCTACCTTTTTGTCTAACTAAACAATTTTTTAATGAAAACTTGTAGGTATTTATTATTTGTTTATATGTATAGAAAACATATACCTATATAAACAGAAATACCAGTCATAAGTATATGTGTATGTAGAAATAAGTGAGCGAGCAAATGAATGAATGAAGTGTATGTATAAATATCTATCAAAACTTACTTACCTTCAGTACAAAAGCTGTGCAGGTATGTCTGTAGTATGAGCACGACTACGAATATTTTGTATTGTTTTCAAATGAAGTATTTGCTTGTTTGATTTTAATAAGGCATCTCTTGTTGTTGTTTAACATTTATGCTTCTTCCTTCCCCTTATCATCAGTTTAAAACTTTATTCTTCTAACGTTTTCAGAGCAATATTTTTTATTTGTTTGTTGTATTACCATGGTTGTGCTGATGTGAAGCTGTTGCTGTTGGTGGTTTTCACGTTTCATTATTTCCATGAAATTTTTTCTTGTACTTCGTCTACAACTTCCTCATCATCATCCTGAAAAACTCCTGTACTCTTGCCTGTGTTTTGTTTTAATTTTTTTTTTTTTATATGATGGCTGAAAAAAGAAAAATGTAAAAACAATAAGAAAACGTTTCGAAATGAAGATTTTTATTTGAGGGTCCGTTGAAACTCTTAAGAATTAATGAAAAATCTTTTGTTTTTCTGCTTTATTACTTTATATAAATAAGAAAGATTATTATGAAGATGATGAATTTCTTGGTAAGTAAAACAAAAGGCAACGGGAAAGCAAAAAAAAGTACAAATAAAATACTTTTTGATAAAAAAAAAACAAATAAAATTTTTTTCAGTTTAAAACAAGAGTAATGTTTATCCAGTTGAAATATCTGGAATCGTTTATAGAGAAATACTTAACTAAACCTGAACTAGAACTGAACTAGAACTGAACTAGAACTGAACTAGAACTGAACTAGAACTGAACTAGAACTGAACTAGAACTGAACTAGAACTGAACTAGAACTGAACTAGAACTGAACTAGAACTGAACTAGAAGTGAACTAGAACTGAACTAGAACTGAACTAGAACAGGAACTGGAACAGAACTAGAATTAGAACTAGAACTGAACTAGAACTGAACTAGAACTGAACTAGAACTGAACTAGAAATGAACTAGAACTGAACTAGAACTGAACTAGAACTGAACTAGAACTGAACTAGAACTGAACTAGAACTGAACTAGAACTGAACTAGAACTGAACTAGAACTGAACTAGAACTGAACTAGAACTGAACTAGAACTGAACTAGAACTGAACTAGAACTGAACTAGAACAGGAACTGGAACAGAACTAGAATTAGAACTGAAGAAAAAATGAGCTAAAACCGATTTCGAACTGATTTGGAACTGAACTAGAATTGAACTACAACCTAACAAAACAGAACCAATTAATATTTAGAACTGAATTAGTAATTTACTAGAGCTAAACTAGAATATTTTTTTTTTTTTTGTTTCTTTATTTTAATGTATAAAATTTAAATCTGTGTTAAATTTTTCAATTTTTCATATATGTATTTATCAACACAAATACATTCACAAGCTCAGATTTTATATGAAAAAAGAACCACATCACCAGGAAATCCATATGATTTCACACAGTCTAGACTAGTTTTGAAACATCATATTTTTGCACATACATACAACAAAAGTAGATACAAACACATATGTACTTATAATATGTATGAGTATACTGTATCTGTGGTATAAAGTTCTCTTTTTACACAGATGCGTAGACAAAAGAAATGGAAAATAAAATACATACTTAGTTATAATTTCAGTATTTTTAGCTTTCAATAAGTCTATAAATGAAATATTTTTCCAATAATAAAAACAAAAACAATATTCACTTGGCAACGATTTATTTTTAGTTATGTGAGGAGATTTAAATATGTATAGGAATTTAATACAAACATTTTTATAATTTGGCTGTAAAGAATTTCAAGTAAACCCTACCAACTATTGAAAATTTAACAAAGCAAATTGTACAATGGATCAGATAAATTCCAAATTTTAGCATTTCATACTTATTTCTTCTTACTTTTAAATAAAAGTTAATATACTTAATGAAAACTTTAATACATTTTTGAACTCCCACTTAATGTAAATTAATTTAAACCCTCGACAAAAAATATTAAACGACGCTTTAAATACTTTAGTGATTTTATTATAAGTGGCTACAATTTTTTTTTTCTCATCGTCAACAATGTGGTCAATTCGACTGAAAATTTTTTATATTTTTTATAGAGAAGCTTATATAATTTTTTAATATTATTTTGTTGCAACTTAAAATCCATTTCCTGTTTTTATAATAAATTCACACACATACAAAAACACATATATATTAAAGGCGTAATACAAATAAACATTTAAACAACACATTGAATAATTGTCAGCTGTCGACACAAAATGTTATATTTCAAAATAAATAAATAATATTTAAAGATTTAAAGCAAAGAGACATATTGTACAAATACACTCAAAATAGATTTTATATATGTATGTACAACAAATACATATAGAAATTGTCAATTGGAAAGTTTTCGAAAATAAAAATCAGTCTATTAAATGAACACAGAATTTAATTACATGCTGACATAACTTAATGCTTTTAGCACACAATTTTCAACCAGGTAGTATGTTTTGTTTCGTATTAAACTTAAGCCTTTTAAACTAAATATTTTGCATACATTTGTATAATCCAAACAAATCATTGTAAATAGCAGTGACAGCATGAATGATAAAAATCAAAATTATTTAAACTTATAACATTTAAAGTCAAATAAAACTTTCACACTTTAACTTGCTGTTTCCTATTTTATAAATATTATAAATCATCATCACTGGCGTCATCACCATCCTATTTTCAACATTTCAGTGCGTCTTAATACGAAAAAAAATCAAGCCAGCCACCCAATCATTTAAATAATATTTTGATTAAATATTTTTTATTTACTACGTGCCAAATTGAAAACCGAAATAAGAATTTCATTCATTAATTCACTTTTTTTCGCTCAATTATTATTGACCATGGTAACCATATCATTATGGACAATAATGTGCAAAAAAATAATAAAATAAAATTATATTAAAATAATTAATACATAAAAGACAACAGACAACGACGAACGAAAGCTACACACCCAAAAACACCAATAATTGTTTTTATATTTTTGGTTTATTCTGTTCTTTTTATTCTCAACTTTTTTTATTATTATTAAATAGCATAAATAATGAAATTAATGAACAGTACGAGTATAAGAGACAAAGAAATTTGTTTTGTTTAAAGTTAACTGGCATTTAATGAGAGAATAACAAAAATGGGGGAAAACATATTAAAGATACCCTATAGGAGTAAAAGCTCAGTTCAATCTTCAGCTCTAATTCAGTTCTAGTTCAGTTCTAGTTCAGTTCTAGTTCAGTTCTAGTTCAGTTCTAGTTCAGTTCTAGTTCAGTTCTAGTTCAGTTCTAGTTCAGTTCTAGTTCAGTTCTAGTTCAGTTCTAGTTCAGTTCTAGTTCAGTTCTAGTTCAGTTCTAGTTCAGTTCTAGTTCAGTTCTAGTTCAGTTCTAGTTCAGTTCTAGTTCAGTTCTAGTTCAGTTCTAGTTCAGTTCTAGTTCAGTTCTAGTTCAGTTCTAGTTCAGTTCTAGTTCAGTTCTAGTTCAGTTCTAGTTCAGTTCTAGTTCAGTTTTAGTTCAGTTCTAGTTCAGTTCTAGTTCAGTTCTAGTTCAGTTCTAGTTCAGTTCTAGTTCAGTTCTAGTTCAGTTCTAGTTCAGTTCTAGTTCAGTTCTAGTTCAGTTCTAGTTCAGTTCTAGTTCAGTTCTAGTTCCGTTCTAGTTCAGTTCTAGTTCAGTTCTAGTTCAGTTCTAGTTCAGTTCTAGTTCAATTCTAGTTCAGTTCTAGTTCAGTTCTAGTTTAGTTCTAGTTCAGTTCTAGTTCAGTTCTTGTTCAGTTCTAGTTTAGTTCTAGTTCAGTGCTAGTTCAGTTCTAGTTCAGTTCTAGTTCAGTTCTAGTTCAGTTCTAGTTCAGTTCTAGTTCAGTTCTAGTTCAGTTCTTGTTCAGTTCTAGTTCAGTTCTAGTTCAGTTATAGTTCAGTTCTAGTTCAGTTCTAGTTCAGTTCTAGTTCAGTTCTAGTTCAGTTCTTGTTCAGTTCTAGTTCAGTTCTAGTTCAGTTCTAGTTCAGTTCTAGTTCAGTTCTAGTTCAGTTGTAGTTCAGTTCTAGTTCAGTTCTAGTTCAGTTCTAGTTCAGTTCTAGTTCAGTTCTAGTTCAGTTCTAGTTCAGTTCTAGTTCAGTTCTAGTTCAGTTCTAGTTCAGTTCTAGTTCAGTTTTAGTTCAGTTCTAGTTCAGTTCTAGTTCAGTTCTAGTTCAGTTCTAGTTCAGTTCTAGTTCAGTTCTAGTTCAGTTCTAGTTCAGTTCTAGTTCAGTTCTAGTTCAGTTCTAGTTCAGTTCTAGTTCAGTTCTAGTTCAGTTCTAGTTCAGTTCTAGTTCAGTTCTAGTTCAGTTCTAGTTCAGTTCTAGTTCAGTTCTAGTTTAGTTCTAGTTCAGTTCTAGTTCAGTTCTAGTTCAGTTCTAGTTCAGTTCTAGTTCAGTTCTAGTTTAGTTCTAGTTTAGTTCTAGTTCAGTTCTAGTTTAGTTCTAGTTCAGTTCTAGTTCAGTTCTAGTTCAGTTCTAGTTCAGTTCTAGTTCAGTTCTAGTTCAGTTCTAGTTCAGTTCTAGTTCAGTTCTAGTTCAGTTCTAGTTCAGTTCTAGTTCAGTTCTAGTTCAGTTCTAGTTTAGTTCTAGTTCAGTTCTAGTTCAGTTCTAGTTTAGTTCTAGTTCAGTTCTAGTTAGTTCTAGTTCAGTTCTAGTTCAGTTCTAGTTCAGTTCTAGTTCACTTCTAGTTCACTTCTATTTCAGTTCTAATTCAGTTCTAATTCAGTTCTAGTTCAGTTCTAGTTTAGTTCTAGTTTAGTTCTAGTTCAGTTCTAGTTCAGTTTTAGTTCAGTTCTAGTTCAGTTCTAGTTCAGTTCTAGTTCAGTTCTAGTTCAGTTCTAGTTCAGTTCTAGTTCAGTTCTAGTTCAGTTCTAGTTCAGTTCTAGTTCAGTTCTAGTTCAGTTCTAGTTCAGTTCTAGTTCAGTTCTAGTTCAGTTCTAGTTCAGTTCTAGTTCAGTTCTAGTTCAGTTCTAGTTCAGTTCTAGTTCAGTTCTAGTTCAGTTCTAGTTCAGTTCTAGTTCAGTTCTAGTTCAGTTCTAGTTCAGTTCTAGTTCAGGTCTAGTTCAGTTCTAGTTCAGTTCTAGTTCAGTTCTAGTTCAGTTCTAGTTCAGTTCTAGTTCAGTTCTAGTTCAGTTCTAGTTCAGTTCTAGTTCAGTTCTAGTTCAGTTCTAGTTCAGTTCTAGTTCAGTTCTAGTTCAGTTCTAGTTCAGTTCTAGTTCAGTTCTAGTTCACTTCTAGTTCAGTTCTAGTTCAGTTCTAGTTCAGTTCTAGTTCAGTTCTAGTTCAGTTCTAGTTCAGTTCTAGTTCAGTTCTAGTTCAGTTCTAGTTCAGTTTTAGTTTAGTTCTAGTTCTAGTTCAGTTCTAGTTCAGTTCTAGTTCAGTTCTAGTTCAGTTCTAGTTCAGTTCTAGTTCAGTTCTAGTTCAGTTCTAGTTCAGTTCTAGTTCAGTTCTAGTTCAGTTCTAGTTCAGTTCTAGTTCAGTTCTAGTTCAGTTCTAGTTCAGTTCTAGTTCAGTTCTAGTTCAGTTCTAGTTCAGTTCTAGTTCAGTTCTAGTTCAGTTCTAGTTCAGTTCTAGTTCAGTTCTAGTTCAGTTCTAGTTCAGTTCTAGTTCAGTTCTAGTTCAGTTCTAGTTCATTTTTTTTTACAGCAATACCTTCATTGCGAACGGACGTGTATTTCAAGGTGCTCTCGTAAATCCTTTTTTCTTTATCACATTAAAAAGTGTTTAAAATTTATTTAAAACATAAACTATTAATCAAACAAAATCATTAATTCTGGTGTTAAAAAAGTGGCTAAAACAATTTTTTGTGCAAGTGTTTTTTTAATAAATAGAAACATCAAAATCCCAAAATAAAACACAAAATTAAAATATAAAATCAACAGAAAAGAACAAAGTATAAACAACATAAAAATGAGTAGTGTTCTCTGCAACAATTGTAAAAATGAAATTACAACAACAACTTATGTGAAATGCTACAACTGCAATTCGAATTACCATTTCTCTACTTGCTCTCCTTTGTCGGAGTCTACGTATTCCACAATGACTAATTAGAGGAAAGTCAATTGGAGATGTCATGTATGCAAACCTCGAAGTAGATCCCCCAATAACTTGTATCAAGCTGTAGTTTTTGACGAAAACAATCAGCAAAAACAATTACGAGAGGATAATAATTGCATAGAGAATGATAGAGGAAAAAAATTCAAAGAATCACTATCCCTCTCCACTGTAAATGCAAAACTCTGCTCTGTAGAAAATGGGATAACAGAAATGAAATCTCAAATTGAGTTTCTAGTAAGAAATGCTAATGACTCTATTGCCTCTAACCAAAAACTGAAGGAAGAAATACAAAACGCACTTTCTGCAATCACTAACACAGTGTCAACGTTAGTAGCTCAAGTGAGCGAATTAAACGAAAAAGACAAGAAGAGAGAAAAACAAATCAACGACATGGACATACAAATAAATAAACTTGAACAACAAAATCTAGCAAGAAACATAGTTCTAGTTCAGTTCTAGTTCAGTTCTAGTTCAGTTCTAGTTCAGTTCTAGTTCAGTTCTAGTTCAGTTCTAGTTCAGTTCTAGTTCAGTTCTAGTTCAGTTCTAGTTCAGTTCTAGTTCAGTTCTAGTTCAGTTCTAGTTCAGTTCTAGTTCAGTTCTAGTTCAGTTCTAGTTCAGTTCTAGTTCAGTTCTAGTTCAGTTCTAGTTAGTTCTAGTTCACTTCTAGTTCAGTTCTAATTCAGTTCTATTTCAGTTCAAATTCAGTTCTAGTTCAGTTCTAGTTTAGTTCTAGTTCTAGTTCAGTTCTAGTTCAGTTCTAGTTCATTTCTAGTTCAGTTCTAGTTCAGTTCTAATTCAGTTCTAGTTCAGTTCTCATTCCTTCTTATTTCGCCATTGACCCACTGTAGCGTACACTCCAAAATACCTCAACCAATACGATCTTCAACATAATACAGAATAAAAACAATTAGCATATTTATAGTTATGGCAACCTATAATAACGACAACAAAAAACACACAAAATTAAGAAACTTAACACTCATCTAGAAGTAACCTGAAAAAGAAAAGTAATAAAATAAGCCGCAAGAAAGAATAAATGATAAACAAACATAAACATGAAAACAAAAACATAAATCTCCCACTCAGAAGTCCCAGCCAGTATAAAATAAATTGACATTTGGTATTCAAACATCAATTACTTGAAAAGCAAACGTAGAAGTAACTACATCCTCACCAGCAGCAAAATGTTTAAATTTGTAAGTTTTATATTGTGCGGCGAATTTTGAGTGGGATGAATAAAAAAAAATAGACAATATTTATTTTGTTAAATATGGTTTTCCTTTTTTCATTTTTTTATTTTAGTTCGCTATTTGTCTTATAGCTATGGTAGCTAGTGTTTCAGCTAAACCTCATCTATTGACAACAGGTGTTAGTTATGCCACTCCGGCTGTAGTGGCCCATCCTGTAGTGGCTCAACCTGTTGTGTCGCATGCTGTTGTAGCTCATCCTGTTGTAGCCCATCCTGTTGTAGCCCATCCTGTTGTTACAGCTACCGCTCTTCATACTCCTGTCGTTGCAGCTGCTGCTCCTGCTTACTATCCCAATTATGCCGCTTCCTATGCCACATATCCATCATATGCTGCTTATCCTCAGTTGGGTGGCGCTGCTTATTTCGTAAGACGTTAGTACAAATTATTGGATTTTTTCTTTTTAATTTTAAGAAAAATATTTTAATTATTATTTATCTGGGGTAACGATTAGATGTTGAATAAACGATTTATATTTTTAATATTAAAGAAATTTAGAAAAGTTTTCTAGCTAACTCTCAAAACGCTATAAGAATCTTAAGAAACTGTTTAAAATTAAGTCTTACATTTCTCTTTTACATTAGCTCTTCGAATTTCTTAGATATGTCTTATAAAAGGTTTAATGATTTAAGCTTTCAAAATCATAAAATTGTTTATTTTCCCTTCATTCTAATTCTTTAAATTTGCGGTGAATTTTAAACAATTTCATTTTATACTTTACACCGTGGGAAATAATTAGCAATACATTTCTTTAGCTCATTAGATATTCAAAAAATGTATTTTAGTTGTCTTTATAGATAGTATTTATAGCTATTACTCATTTTTCATTAAGAATTTGATTAAAGTTTAATAATCTTGCCTCTTTTGTGTGTATTTTTTAGGACCCTGCAAAACTGAGAAAACGAATGAAAACTCGGCTTAAATTTATCAAAGCTACCCCATCAGTGTTAGATTAATACATATCACCAAGTTTAGTTTTGAATTTTCTCTCAATGTGTGTGTAACTATGAATAACATTTTAAAATAATTAGAATTTACTTTTGAATATATAAAGGAGTATTTTTTAGACTTCTTAAAAAACAGTGAGTATATTTTATAGCTAAGTTTATTTTAAACAAAAGTTTACCTAAAAGTAAATCGGAAATACGAAAAAGTGTATTAAATATAACTAACAAAACGAATGTTCAGAGGAAATAGTATTAAACTAATTTGGAACTACAAACTAGACACACAAAAATTCAAAAAACATATAAAACTAGACAAATAAAGTTTATGACTATTTAAAACGGCGTGACTAATGCTAATTTTGAAGTTACTTTGGAACAACATAAAGAATTTCATTTAAAGATTATTCAGTTTCAGTTCAATTAAGAATCTGTTCTAAATCCGTTCTAAATCCGTTCTACTTCAGTTCAAGTTTAGTTTTAGCGCAGTGTTAGTGCAGTTCTAGTTCAGTTCTAGTTCAGTTCTAGTTCAGTTCTAGTTCAATTCTAGTTCAGTTCTAGTTCAGTTCTAGTTCAGTTCTAGTTCAGTTCTAGTTCAGTTCTAGTTCAGTTCTAGTTCAGTTCTAGTTCAGTTCTAGTTCAGTTCTAGTTTAGTTCTAGATCAGTTCTAGTTCAGTTTTAGAACAGTTCTAGTTTAGTTCTAGTTCAGTTCTAGTTCAGTTCTAGTTCTAGTTCTAGTTCAGTTCTAGTTCAGTTCTAATTCAGTTCTAGTTCAGTTCTAATTCAGTTCTAGTTCAGTTCTAGTTCAGTTCTAGTTCAGTTCTAGTTCAGTTCTAGTTCAGTTCAGTTCTAGTTCAGTTCTAGTTCAGTTCAGTTCTAGTTCAGTTCTAGTTCAGTTCTAGTTCAGTTCTAGTTCAGTTCTAGTTCAGTTCTAGTTCAGTTCTAGTTCAGTTCTAGTTCAGTTCTAGTTCAGTTCTAGTTCAGTTCTAGTTCAGTTCTAGTTCAGTTCTAGTTCAGTTCTAGTTCAGTTCTAGTTCAGTTCTAGTTCAGTTCTAGTTCAGTTCTAGTTCAGTTCTAGTTCAGTTCTAGTTCAGTTCTAGTTCAGTTCTAGTTCAGTTCTAGTGCAGTTCTAGTTCAGTTCTAGTTTAGTTCTAGTTCAGTTCTAGTTCAGTTCTAGTTCAGTTCTAGTTGTAGTTCAGTTCTAGTTCAGTTCTAGTTCAGTTCTAGTTCAGTTCTAATTCAGTTCTAGTTCAGTTCTAATTCAGTTCTAGTTCAGTTATAGTTTAGTTCAGTTCTAGTTCAGTTCTAATTCAGTTCTAGTTCAGTTATAGTTTAGTTCAGTTCTAGTTCAGTTCTAGTTCAGTTCTAGTTCGGTTCTAGTTCAGTTGTAGTTCAGTTCTAGTTCAGTTCTAGTTCAGTTCTAGTTCATTTCTAGTTAGTTCTAGTTCAGTTCTAGTCCAGTTCTAGTTCAGTTCTAGTTCAGATTTAGTTCAGTTCTAGTTAAGCTCTAGTTCAGTTCTAGTTCAGATCTGGTTCAGTTCTAGTTCAGTAACAGTTCTAGTCCAATTTTGAAATCGAAGAAATATGAAAGGGTATTAAATAAAAATGGTATTTTAATTAAAAAATTTCGAAAACTTTTAAATTTTGGGGCCTGAAAGTAAAAAAAAAACACTTCTAATATTAATATAGCACCCAATTTCTAAAATTAAGTAATTTAAAAAAACAAATTTTTTATGAACAATTTCAAGGAAAAAAGATATCATTTGAGTTTGAGTAAATATTTGCCTTACTGAAATTATCATAAAATTAATAAAAAAATGTTTATATAAATAAATAAAAATCCTTCAATATGAAACCACTTTAATATTAAATAATAACCATTCAAATGTATGCGTCTTCTCAAAAGAATTCACATACAATTTAATCACATGAGCATATCAATAAAGATATCTTAAACAAATTAATAAGACAAATCCAGTGAATTATAAGCGACCAAATAATGCACTACACAAATTAAGGCAATATAGCAAATGTGCACTTTATGTAGGCACCTTATCTTATCACTCTTGTTCTACTTTGAATAAAAATTTTTTTCTAACGAAATCTCTCTCTCCTTCTTTAAGAATTTAATAGCACAAATGTCTTATCACAATTTTTGCCGTAGGGCATCATCAAGCATTTTACTGCTGCTACTACTACCAGCCTTTGCCTTTGCGAATTTTTGTGGCACAAATATTCAAATACATTTTTCAAGAATCATTGAAATTCATACATAAATGATGTTGATGATAATGTTGATTGCGTTCTGGATTTTTATTTTTCTTATATATTGATAAAGAAATCAAGATGAAAATCATGATTGTGTGATGATGATGTTGTTGATGGTGATGTGATGAAATCTCGTGTCTTGGATTTATATGTATTTTTTCTGTTTCTTGTGTAAGTTGTTTAAATATGTATGCAATTTTCAAATACAGTTCAAATAGTGTACACTACAATAATATTGGAAATATTTAAGTTACAAATTTATTAGAATTTTTCTTACAATTAAATAAAAAAAAAAATATGGAAAACTGTTGAAAAAACATTTTAAAGCAAAAATAAAAGGACTAGATTTTTAACAATTTATTTTCGATTTTTTTATAAATAGAAAATCAGTGGTTAAAAATTGTGTGTTTTTTTTTAATTTTGTCAAAAAATAATATTTAGCAAAAAAAAAAAAATTTTATAATATTTACAGCAAATCAATAAATGTCATACACATACTATAGAGCCTTTAAAATTCGTTTTATTTTCTTATAGTAAGTATAATTCTCATATTACTTAAATGCATAAATAAATACATATGTAAGTTTTTCTTTTGCTCAAAATTTTTTTTAAACAAAATCATCCTGCTTTCATCAGATCCTTTACTTTTTTTTCTTCTTATTCTTTTTGATGTGGTTTACTGTGTTTATACATTTGTGATGTGCGATGAACGTATAAAAAGTGATTGCAAAAATTCAATTTGATATAATTTAATCCTTTTCAACAGATTTGTTGTTTTTCAATACAATTGCAGTTGGTATTGCTTTGGCAGAAAAATTTAGGGGTACACAACAGATAATAATAAAAAGTACACTTTAAAAAAAAAAAAACTGCATTATTTACAATCACAATAAAAGAATTATTATAAATTAAATATTTCTGATGTTTTTATTATTATGATCAGGAGTGTGTAGATATATATTGTTCTTGCTTATGGTCTCTGAGAGATCACATATTATTATTGCAATGGTTATACTGCACAGTGGAGCAGAATCGAAGGTTTTTGGAAATAAATCTGTAACTTCAAATCGGCTATAGTAATTTTTGCGTGAAATTTGGTATAGGCATAGCAGAGGAGTGTATAATGTTAACTCTGGAAGGTGGGCCTAAGAGACCTTTTAGGGGCGGAGCTAAAAGGCTTCAAAATGGGGTACTTATAACATATAAAATGTTTAATTCCTTGCCACATTTTTTTTTTTAACTTTTTTAATTGAAGTCAAATTTTACTACTTTTTTACACATTCTTAGATTTAGATTATTTTAACATATCTAATATACCCCTTTTATGATTACAATAGAACAAACAAGTGCGAATGTTATATTCGGCTTGGCCGAATCTATATTTTTTGTTTCCGAATTTATATTGGCCCTTAAACTATTTGTACAAAATTTTGTTGACGTTTCACCTTATATGGGAGGTAGGGGCTAAAGTGGGCGGACCACGTACATTTTTGGTTTCCAAGTTTATATCGATCTTCGAATTATTTGTACAAAATTTCGTTATCATACATGCTTTTGTTTAAGAGTTATCAGCAGAAAACTATGAAATGAAGCTACTACGGATACCCTGTGTTTCTAATATTTAAGCCATAACTTTTTTGTATATTAACTGATTTTGCTTATTTTCAATACCAAACAAACCTTATATAAGATAAATATTTGAGCCAAAGGCTGTCCTCTTCGAGCCCTATCCTGCTTCCAACAGATGGACAGAGATATATCGACTCAGAATCTACTTTATGTGGTCTTAAATGATTCCTTTGACATGCAACAAACGGAATGACAAAATCAATATATAGGGGGTATATTGGGGTTATAGGGACTTTTTGATGGTGGGTATAAAAAATGTATTACCAATTCTGTAATTGCAATTATGAACTCAAAACCATTTGTGACGTCCACTAAGGTAAACAGTTCTTAGAGCTGGAAGTTGATACGTCAAACATTGCACGAAATCTCCAAAAACAAAATTTTTAGGAAAGATGTTCAAAAAAAGTTCCGTTTCTAAACTGCAGACAGTTGCGCAATCGCCTTAGTTTCGCGATACTCTACTCTGACTAACTACGTGGCGCACATTCTCTGCACTTATAAATTTTTTTTTTTCGAAATTAATAGATATAACGATTTCTGTCTGTTGAAATTAGTTTTTAGAAAGCCCCAGCTATCGGATATATATGTTTTATACATCAAATTGTAGGGAATATTCCTTAAAAGAACGCTAATAAAAATGAGCAAAATTGGTTTACAATTAACCGAGATATATTCAAAAAGTCAAAGATACCTCCAAAACTCGTTTTTGTTGTCGGCTTTTCTAAGTTTCTATAAAAGCTAGCGACTTCATTCTAGCATGAAAAATTCATATTTTTAAAATATTTTTCGCTGAATTAATGAGCAAAATCGGTCTATTATTATACGATATATCAGCAAAAACGGTTCATAAACATGCTATTGGCATATCTTTTTTTTTTTAATTTATTTAATGGCAATTTTGCATATTTTTGATGTTTTTATGGGCCCTGAAAAACAAAAAAATAACAATAAGTATTTTGAAACCCCTGTATAAGTTATAAACTTTATTTTTTCACAGAAAATTCGAAATTTTTTTTAGATTGTTTTTGCTGAATTAGTATTTGAGATATTGGCCAGAACGTATTTTTAGATTTTTTAAGCTAATATATAAACTACAGACTTTGTTGTTATATTGAACTGTCACATATACTCCAAAAACAATTTCCAAAAAGAACTTTAAAAATTTTCTAAAATATGTAATGAAAGTTTTTGCTATATCTTCCAAACCGTTATCGGAGTGCAAAAATTTTTATTACAAAAAAACTTAAAAAGACGTTTTGCCGTGTAAAAGAAATAACTTTTTTTTTTAATTTCAGCTTTACGATTTGAGCAATTAAAGCGAAAATTGGAAAATTATGAAAATATAGGTGGAATTTGAGAGACCTGATTCTTCTTTTTTCCTTCACACAATTTTCTACAAAGTTATCTCTTACAAAAGTATAAATACTGTATATAGTACTAAAGAATTTCTAATAACTAAAATGTAACTACATTTAAAAAAAAAAGCGAAAAATCAACGTTTTCAAAATTCAAATTCAAATAATTTTTTCCGTTATATAACTTTTATTTGTTGTTAATAAAATAAAAATATTTCCAGAAAATCGGTGGAAATTTGAACCCACTATAGTGAAGAAACTTCACAAAGGTAGGTCAAAAAGTAAAAAAATTGTAATCATTGAATCCCAATATGTCATAAACTAACACACACAAGATAATGCTTTTTGTATATTTCGACTACTATAATATCTCATCTCTGAAATCGATTGACATACATACATACTTAGAATATTCAGGATTGTTTTTAAAAATTTTCACACCCAAGTTGTTCAACTTACGGACCCCATGGACTCTCCCTGCGTAGGTCTATATGATCCAAACTCAAAAGTTAAATTTGCTTACACCTCTAACATCACTGTTTGAAAATTTATTGAAATCGGTCTAACCGTTCCAGATTTATTTTCATTTAATTTTTTTTTTTTTATGGGACACTGTGGAAAATTTTTAAAATTTTTTTGTAAAAAAAGTCTCGTAAAAACTGGCCTTATTTTAAATAATATTGATCATATTTATTTTATATTTTTCCTAATTTTGTATAGGAATTTTTGGATTGGTCAGCGATACTTCCTCCTTTCATCGAGTAAATTTGTATGCACCAAATATACATTTATAATTTAAATGAATTTATAAAAGTATCTGTTATTAATTCACACTCATTATTATAATCTTTTGATTTAACTTAATAATTTATATTTCCAATCACAAAAACTGTGAAAATTATCAAAGAATATATTTAAAGCAAAATATGTAATTTCGCGGATTTCAAAAATAAAACGATTAAACGCTTTTATTTGCCTCCAATCATATGTTAATTAAAAATGTCAAAGTTGTATGATCAGAAAATTATTATTCCAAATTTAAAAATAATCGCAAATGAAAAATATGCCCAATTGGCGAATGGTCCCCTTATAAACTACGTGCGAATATGCATGTGAGATGTTGCGATTTGTCTTTTTTTCGGTCTCCAAAAATATTTTCCAGTCCCAAACAAATTTTCTTCAAACACATTTTTTTTTTTTTTTACTTTAAATTTTAACGTTATTCATTTTAAGTTTATTATCATCACTAACAACACAATAACAAATTCAATCACAGTTTACTTCAAGAGCAAAGGAGCTGAGGCAGCAACATAAGGAGAAGCAACATAAGGAGAGGCAACATAAGGCGAAGCAACATAAGGGCTGGCAGCTACAACGGGAGCAGCAGCATAGGCGGCAGGGAAGGCAGCAGAGTGAGCAACTGTGTGGGCATTGTAGCTGGAAGCATAAGGAGCAACATATGCAGCGCTACCAACAACAGCGGCAGCAGGAGCAGTATAAGCCAAGGGAGCGGTATAAGCCAAAGGAGCTACAACACCGGGTTTAGCGGCAGCAACAGCCAACAAAGCAAAGAAGCAAACAGCGATCTGTTTTTTAAACGAAAACAAATAACATATTTAAAATAATTATTTTCTTTTTCTATAAAACTAATCACTTTTAATTTTTAATTATTATTTTAAAATTTTAATTACTAATTTTATTTTTAAATAATTAATTTAAATTTTAAATATTAATTGTTAACTGTTAATTTTTAATTATTAATTTTTAATTTGAAAATTTTTAAATTTTAATTTTACACTTTAAATATTTATTTTTACACTTACAAATTTGAACATGTTGATATTATTTAATTGATTTAGTTTAACGTTAAAATATTAACTAATTTTACATTACATTTTATTACAGCTATTTATATTAAATGAAATTACATATTTTAAAAACAACCTACAGTCAAAAAGTAAATTGGCTAAATATTTATTACTTTTAATGTCCACATTTTTGGCTTGAATTCATCACCAGCCAAATTGACCAACAAACAAAAACGATGACGATGACCATCATAAAATAATTATAAATTCTAAACATGTCCCATCTTATAGTACAAATACTTAAAGTACAAAAAGTAAATAGTAGCAACTATAGAAAATTCGTAATAAAATATAATAAAATGAAATAATAAAAAAAAAATAAATAAAAATGTTAAAGTATCTGTGAGTTTAATCGTTTTGGTCAGCCGCACTTTTACGTTTATTACTCGTTGTTTTTGTTGTTTTTGTTGTTTTTGTTGTTTTTGTTTACATAGATGGTCTATGAAAATATTTTATTTAACTCTCTAGTTACAAAAAAGAAATATGATGGGGATTTCAGCTCTAAACCTTAAGAATAACCACCCACATACTGAGTAATATGTATGTTGCCTTCAAAATATTTATGAAATACTTTTATTATTATTACGCTTTATTTATTTTTATGTCTTCTTAATGTAAGTCAACGGACATTCCAAATAATCTCAATGATAATGGTCTTTTATGTTTTTTTTTTTTTTTATTTACTGTTGTGTTTATTTCCAAATTTTAGTATAAAAGTCTTAGATTTATTTGGTTTAAGTATCAAATTCAATTTGTCCAAACATTAACTCAAACCTAAAACAAAATGTTCAAATTCGTAAGTTTTTTTTTTATTAAAAATTCTTAAACAAATTCCTTAAAAAAATTAAAAATGAATTAAATGAATTAAAAAAATAATGTATAACTTTTTTATTAATTTTAGATTGCTTTTTTCGCTTTGTTGGCTGTTGCCGCTGCTAAACCCGGTCTTGTAGCTCCTTTGGCTTATTCTGCTCCTTTGACTTATGCTGCTGCTCCTGCCGCCGCTGTTGTTGGTCATGCTTCTTATGTAGCTCCTTATGCCTCTACCTACAATGCTCACCATATTGCACACTCTGCTGCTTTCCCTGCCGCTTATGCTGCTGCTCCAGTTGTAGCCGCTGCTCCTGCTGCTTATGCTGCTTACACCGCTCCTCTTGCCACCCCCTTCGCTGCTCCCCTTTTGTTGAAGAAGTAAATTGTTGAATTTATGGATATTTTAGACTGAAATAAAAAAAGACTTAATTTAAAACGAAAAACAATTGTCTGTGTTTGCATTTTTAAATTTAAAATTTAGAATTTAACAAGAATTTCGTTCCTAGTCATTTAAATAAGGATTTAGTACATAGAATTATTCCTTTTAAAATGTTTTATTTTTTTTAATTATGATTCCCGATAAGTAGATCTACTGAAAAGGGATTAAATGTTTTGAGGTAAATGGTTAAGAACAATAAATTTATATATATATATATATATATATATATATATATATATATATATATATATATATATATATATATATATATATATATATATATATATATATATATATATATATATATATATATATATATATATTTATATTTTAATTTCCAATCCCAGCAAAAAAAGTGGAAGTCATTTTTGAAGAAGTACTTTTTCATTACTTCCAAAGTATCAAATGGTGTATGTTTTCTTCATCTTTAGAAATTATTTAAACAGCAACCGCAAATGTTATTAAAAAGGAATTGAAAAGAAGTTTACTGTTACAAAACATTGAGAAACGGTTTCTTTTTTTCACAAATACTTTTCTTTGTTAAAAAATAATAATAATTGGATGCTATAAAGAGGCTGATTATATCTATTTTTGGAATAGGGTCTTTCTTATATGGTCAATTTTAGATTATTAATATAAATGCTAACCAAATTTCTGCTTACATAAAGCCATATCTCTGCCGAATAATAAAATATTGTTACATTTCAAGACTTTCAGACCGCTAAAGCTCTATTCGGTGCAGATATCTCTGTGGGGTCTAGGTTAAGTTATTAATTTCAATTAATTTTTTGTTATTAGGTTAAATCAAGGTTTTAAAAAGGTAATACAATTGAAATTTTATCAATTCAAAAAATGGTAAAGAAGGAATTAGAAACCCCAAACATTTATGCAACTAATAGAATTCTGTTTTCACAGCACTGTATTATATTTGTTTTTTTTTTCGAAAGTTTAGCTTTTTTCTAAATTTGGTAAAATAATAACTAAAATAAAAGCTTATATTAAGCGCCCCATAGACGCATACTCCATAAGTTCAAGCAATAAGTATGTATTAGTAAAATTGAGACAGCTTTTGAATGTGAGCGTTATACCAGAAATGCAGTATGAAAAATAAAATCTCGCGATTTTATTTCGCTTTTCAATTTTCTCAAAAACCAAAAAAAATATCAAAAGTATATAACTTTGAATAGCAATATCTCTGGGAAGACTTTGTGAATTTTAATGATTTAAACGGCCTTAAAATTTCGCATATGGCGGCTTTACGACAAACATTTTACAAATAAGAAAGATTTTTTAAAAATGCATTTTAATCCAATGCATTTTTCTTTAAATATGCTATTCAATTTTTTTAATTTTTTAACATAAATTCGGAATGTAAAGTTCGGAATCTTTACATTAAGATAAAAGTGTCAAATTTTTGGGACGCGAAAATCTTATATGCATAATCCAATTTTTATAAAAACATGTTACAAATTTTTCATATAAAAATAAAATTTTTTCTTGTTTTTGGAATTTTCTTTAAAATTTGTATAAAAGTTAACAAAATATAAAAAGTATGCAAATTTTAAATATTCATATCTCTTGAAGTTATTGATGGATTTCTGTGATTTAAAAGGCTATTGTATATTTTTTGTGTAGTTTAGTCAGCATTTCGAAAATCACCTCTTCTATGCATAATATTTTAAAAATATAAATGCAGTATATAGATGCATTTTTGTTAGGTGCGAATTTATTAAATTTTAATTTTTCAAAAGTGTATTTAAAAATGCTTTGCTTATTATAACTTAAAACAATAATTAGTCTGATACATAAAGTTTTTCTATTTTTAAAGATTTATTAATATCATAATACCAGAAAAATATAATTTTTATATGAAAAAATTTAAATTAATTGAAGAAAAGGGGAAATTATGCACAGTGGATGTGTTCGTCCCAAAAATTTTAGATTTTTATTTTAATGTAAAGATTCCATGCTTTCCAAATACGTAGAAAAAATAAAAAAATTTAATATCATATTTAAAGAAAAATGCATTTAAAAAAATATATATATGTATATGGACTTGATGGAATTCCACATGGTAAATTCGAATCTGCTTTCAGTTTTTTCTCATCAGGTCGATATTTTTTTTATGGGCGTGTCTAATATTGCGTCCTAAATAAGCCGATTACTCCATTATATTTCACTATAACTCGAGAACGGTATGCACGAAGAAAAAAATTTCTCATGCTAAATTCAAGATTTCTTTTTTTACTAAAACATCTTTTTAAAAGTGAAAACATCAAAAATGTTTCAGATTATCATCTTTATCTCAAAGCTAGTCAATAAAGCCACGTATCATAAAAATTGATGCACAAATCTTGATTGGATTCACAGTTAAGTTAAGATACCTATGCATACCTACAGTTAAATGGAGATACACTAGTGGGCAAAAAAAAAAAAAAACAAATTCTTTTTGTTCGTCTAAAATAAAAAATAGGTGTATTAGATGGAATTTAACGTGCTAAATAATACTCAGATTTTACTTCTTTTCTATAACGTATCGATTTTTTTTATGGGCATAACTACTATGACCCCGCCTTTATGCAGTCACACTTGTATAACTCGAGAACGGTTTGTCCTATTGAGATAAATTAAACTCCAATATATAGCGACTTAAATTGTCTTTGAACTAAATTTACAAAATTGTTCGTACAGTTAATATTTCCGTAGTCATTCGGTAATTAGTAGCGAAAAAATTTAACTTTTTTTTTTTTTTTTTAAAATTGTGAAAATTTTGATCCATAACTCTGAAATTCTTAAGCGAATAAAAAATATTGTTGACACATAATTTGAAGACAATTTACGCATGCATCTTTTGGTGTATCATTTATCAAAATCTTGTAAACGGTTCTTGAGTTATAGTCTAAATTTGACAAACCATTCTCAAATTTTATAGTGTGACCGCTGAATAAGGGTATGATATTAGTCATGCCCATAAAAAAAATCAGTACGTAATAGAAAAAAAGTGAAAGCTGATTTTTGTGTAACTCGTCAAAATCCACCTAGTCCACCTATTTTTGTTTCAAGAAAAAATAATAAAAAATATTTTTTTTTTTTTTTTTTTTGCTCACCACTGCATTTCTACTCAATTGTATGTAACATGGGTATTTTTACTTAACTGTGAATAAAATCATGATTTATTCATAAATTTTGAGGATACATGCCTTATTTTATTTGCAGCAGCTTTAAGATAAACTGAAACATTTTTTGATGTTTTTATTTATTAAAAGAAATTTTAGTAACAAAAAAAATCCAAAATTTTGCATGAAAAGTTTGGAAGATTTGAAGATATTTTTAGTACGCATCTTTTGGTGTATCACTTATGTCAATCGTACACACTGTTCTTGAGTTATAAGGAAATATACTGGAGTAATGGGCTTACTATGGGCGAAATATTAGACACACCCATAAAAAAAATCCAGACCTGATGGAAAAAATCTAAAAGCAGATTTGTGTTTAGCACATCAAAATACATCAAGTCCAACAATTCGTCTATGGTGGAGGATTTTTTTTTTTTTTTTTTTTTGTCGACCAGTGTTATTATTGGTTAAATTAACGGCCTGTCAATTTATAATCTTTTGGTGTATCACTTATGTCAATCGTACACACTGTTCTTGAGTTATAAGGAAATATACTGGAGTAATGGGCTTACTATGGGCGAAATATTAGACACACCCATAAAAAAAATCCAGACCTGATGGAAAAAATCTAAAAGCAGATTTGTGTTTAGCACATCAAAATACATCAAGTCCAACAATTCGTCTATGGTGGAGGATTTTTTTTTTTTTTTTTTTTTGTCGACCAGTGTTATTATTGGTTAAATTAACGGCCTGTCAATTTATAATCTTTTGGTGTATCACTTATGTCAATCGTACACACTGTTCTTGAGTTATAAGGAAATATACTGGAGTAATGGCCTTACTATGGGCGAAATATTAGACACACCCATAAAAAAAATCCAGACCTGATGGAAAAAATCTAAAAGCTGATTTGTGTTTAGCACATCAAAATACATCAAGTCCAACAATTCGTCTATGGTGGAGGATTTTTTTTTTTTTTTTTTTTTTTGTCGACCAGTGTTATTATTGGTTAAATTAACGGCCTGTCAATTTATATAAAAAACACAAAATAAATTTAAAATTTATATTTTTTAGTAATATTTTTAAAACTGAGTACTTTTTCACGAAAATAATTGATATTTGTGAAACATGGCATAGTTTTTATAAGACTGTATGTTATTTGGAAATCACATTTATACATTTTGCAAAAAAAAAAAAAAAAAAATGGTACCTTTTTGAGATTTAAAATTTTGTGTTTATTGTTTATTCTTCTTTAATTTTTGAAATTTGAATCTTTTTTGTCAACTATTTATTTTAATAAAAAAAATTATTTATCTCTCCTATTTACAAAAATATAGTTTAGTTTGTCTTTAAAATTTATAACATCATAGACTTCAAAATTTTTTTTTTTTTTTTTTTTATTGTTACTAATTTTAAAATTGTTCTTTTTTTTCAAAACGGGTATTTTTAATTACGGTTTCGTTGAAAATTGGCACTTTTTTAAAGATTTTTTCTTAAAAAATAAGTACTATATATATATAAAAGAGTAACGTCACTGAGTAATTGACTGACTTACTAGGTGATTCATCATTGCACAACCCAAACGGTGAATGCTAGAAATATGAAAGGGAGAAAACGGATAAAAATTGTGATTTGATACTTTTTTGGAACCCTATCTATATTTTACTCCAGTAAGCGTAGACATTAAGGTATTCAATCGAATATTGTTTGTTCGATTAATCGACAAATTAAAATCAAAAAACTGTTCGATTAAATTAAAAACAAGAATTTCGAGTAACAATTTACTCGAGCAATTTATGCCGATTAATCGAATAATTCGAGTAAAAAATATTTTAAATATTTTCTTTTATAACTAGTTTTTAAGATGTTTTAATTTTAGTTTTCTAAAAAATTTATCTTAAAAACAATGTTTCAAATTTTGTATCGAATGCTTGAAATATAAAAGTGGTGCCACAAATTGGAATTTTATTTAAAAAAAATTTATTTAGTAAAAAGAACCGAATATATGCCTAAATTACAATACATAGTTAAAGGTCGTTTTTTAATTACAAAAATTAAATAAAAATATAAACTATATGAACATTCTGGAAAAAAAATAGGCGAACTAGAAATAGGGGGTGTGGCACATCCCACGCCTAATATTGCTTGCCAATACTAAATGCCGTAAATTTAGGAAACTATAACAGTTACATTCCCAAATTTTGTACAATAAACTTAAGTATCAATGTGAAGATTTTGTGCAAAAATGGGCGGAAAAGAAATAGTGGGCGTGTCATCTCTCATATAAAGTTAATACCAAAATTTTTATATCTGGGAAACTATAAAAGTTAGAGAGCTCAAGTCTTGTACGACTAGCATTAGCTTCAATATAAATATTTTGGACAAAAATTGGTACACTAGCAATAGTGGGCGTGGCACCTCCCATATAAAGAAAATATTAAATTATCATATCTGAGAAAATATAACAGTTAGAGTTCTAAAATTTTGTCGGAGCCACTTTGGTATCAATATTAATATTTAAGAAAAATATGGGAGGACTAGAAGTAGGGGGCATGGTACCACCCATATGAATTAAATGCAAAAATTCGTATATCTGGGAAACTATTGGAGTTGGAATGCTCAAATTTTGCACAAAGAATTTTGACATCCATGAAAACATTTGTCTAATAAATTAGCGGATTATGGGGGTATGGTCCCTCCCATAAAAATTAAATACAAAAATTAGTATATCTGGGAAACTATTAGAACTTGAATTTTCAAATTTTGCACGGGAAACATCTATCTACATAGTTGATATACCAATAAATTCTCAATCTGCTGTAGAGGATATAATGGTGATGGAATGAAATTTCTTATATAGAAGGAATTTGGACTTAAAATAAGGTTTAGCATGTAAACTTGTTCTTCATGTTAAGAATCGCTGAACTACTTTATCTAAAAAAAAGATAGTCCAAAGAGTTTTTTGTCATTTTCAAATTCAGTAACTCAGAAACTAATAAATATATTTTCACAATTCTTTCACAGCCTAAAGTACAAAATTCCATATAATATTTCAGTCAGTTTTACTAAATTATAACAAAAATAGGAAAAAATGAGAATTAAAATATTTTACATTTTGATAGAAATTGTGGTTTAATTAAAAATATAGCCAATTATAATTCTTACGCGTACATTTGGGAGAAAGAATTATTTATTTTTTTATTACAGTAAATGTATTCATTAAATGGAGAAAAGAAAGTAGATTTAACTAATTGTATATTTTACTAATTTATTATATAATTTTACAGAATTTCTTATATTTGTATACTGATATTGTTAGAAAATTAAAAGTTGCGAAACATTTTTCCATAAAATTGAACTAAAACATAATCACGAGATCACTATAATACAAATAAGAGTAAATTATCTTAAAAATTTTATACATTTGTATAATTTTAAATTAACAATGAATTATAAAACATTCTAAAAATAAATCTGGGTTTAGTAAATCTCCGATACTTAAAAATATTGTACAAACATTCTGAATATAACTGAAAACCTCTGTTGTGCAAAGGTTAGTATGTGTCCAAATTAAAAAGTGAAGTTATAAGACAAAATCGCACTTCGGACTACCCTTAATATAAAATTTGTTTCAAATAGATAGACCAAATTTGTTAGACCTATTTATTTAACTATCAATGAATATATTAAATATAGAAAAACAACGGCATTGTAAAAGCAAAAAAGACAAATAATATTCATAAAAATTTACGCAAATTTTAATTATATATTATTTTGGAAAGACTACTTCTTATTTTAAGCTATATTTTTGTATTCTTTTTTGATAAGCATTGAAAAATCGAGGTATAAATTAATCGAATAACTCGAGTAACTTAAAAGATTTACTCGATTATTCGAGTAATTTAAAAACTGCATTTTCGAGTTATTTGAATATTCGAACAATGAAAATTCTATCATGTACTCTAGTACATGATAGAATTACTAAAGGTAAAATCACTAGAAAGTTTGTTCTCATTTTTATTTACCCTGAAAAGTCAAACACATATGAATCAAAAGAAAATGTAAAAAAATTAAAATAAAACTTCAAACTAGAAAAAAAAATATTTTAAATATAAAACAAAAACTTCTAAAAACAAATTTATGCAACAAAATTTTATTATAAAAAACAAATATTAACAGATATATGGTTTCTAAATGTCCTATTGGACAAATGTTTGTATTAAAAGTTCACACTGGGCTCACATTCTGCATTTCAAGAAACAGTTTTAATGATTTACTTATGTATGTATGTAAACAAAATATTTTTTTTTTTTTTCATTCTTGATTTTTGTTTTCTGCTTTCCATTTTTCAGTTTTTTGACTTAACAAGAAATAAAATTGACAACTCTCTCTAGTGATTCTACCTTCTGTTATTATATTATGCTCTAGTAGACATAAAATGTGCATCAAATTAGTACCTTATCGAAAATTGGCGAATACAAGTTTGATTCTTTTTGGAAATTCGAACGTTTAAAGGGTAAAAATCGTACATGGTTTTGGTACTTTTTTCACAAAATATTTTTTTATTTTTACTGACAGATACTTATAAATATTTTAACATTCAATTAGTAGAATTTAGAAATTCATTTGAATACAATCTTTGTTATATCCAGGGGGAATAAAAAGTACCAAAAGTGGGATAAAATCGGGAAACTAAATTTTATTCAAATTAAATAATGCACTTTTTATTATATTAAACCTAGAAACATGGACATAAGGACATATAGTCCTAAGTGAGTGAGAATTCAAAAGAGGGGATTCTGTGGAACTTTTTGTTTTTCTAATGGTACTTTTTGAATTTTCTATAATGTTGAACTTAGAAACATAAAAATAGAGATATATGAACCTAATTGAATGAGAATCCATATGAGACTTTTTGGTACTTTTTCGTTCCTCCATTGGTACTTTTTTAATTTTCCATAATATTGAACCTACAAATATAAAATTAAACATATATGATCCTATGTGAATGAGAATCCATAATAAGGGATTTTTAGTACTTTTTCATTCTTCTAGGTACATGAAATAAAATATAGAAGCATATGTGGGTAAGAATTCGAGAGGGGGAATTTTTTGTACTTTTTTTTCTAATGGTATTTTTATACCCACTATTAAAATGATGGGGGTATATTATTTTCTCATTCCGTGTATAAAATGTCGAAGGAATCATTTAAGACCCCATAAAGTATATATTTTCTGGGTCCTGGTTAGATTCTGAGTCGATCTAGCTATGTCCGTCCGTGTGTTGAAAGCATGAAAGGGCTCGAACGGTACAACGTAGGGGGACGAAATTTGGCACAAATATTTGTTAATAAACAAAAAAGTTATGAACTAAAAATTAGAAACACAGGGTGTCCATTTCATACATTTCTGCTGATATCTCTTAAACAAAAGCATGTCTAACAACGAAATTTTGTATAAATAGTTTGAGGGTCGACATAAACTTGGAAACCAAAAATGGGCGTGAAAATAGGTACTTGTAAAGCAACAACGAAAGCTGACAGAAGATTCATTATTCGAGATGTCTCCAATTCTACTGATTCGATGTCAAAAATTTAGAATTTATAACCAAACAGAAAATAAACAAAAAATCGACACTAAAGTTTTTTTTTTTATTTTTGGTTTAGTTAAGTCATTTATTCAGATTCAATTCTCTAATCTATTTCTTCAACAATAAAGGAGCGGCAAGAGGGGCAGCATGTACGACTGGAGCAGCGGCATAAGCAGCAGGGGCAGCAGCAACAACTGGAGCAGCGGCATAAGCGGCAGGGAAGGCAGCAGAGTGAGCAATGTGATGAGCATTATAGGTGGAAGCATAAGGAGCAACATAGGCAGCATGACCAACAACGGCAGGAGCGGCAGCATAAGTCAAAGGAGCAGAATAAGCTAAAGGAGCTACAAGACCGGGTTTAGCAGCGGCAACAGCCAACAAAGCGAAGAAGCAGACAGCGATCTACATAACAAATTATAAATTATTAAAAACAAAAATTTTAATAAAAATCTTTTTTCTCAACTTACGAATTTGAACATTTTGTTTGTTTGTTGAGTGGACAAATTAAATTTGATAATATTTTAATAAAGAAAACGATCTTTTATAGTAAAATGGCTCTCTATACTAAAGAAGAGTATTTCTCTAGACATACTTAATATTACAACCGTTAATTTTGTATTTATTTAAAAAAAAAAGGCAAGGTCAGGGTTAACAATGTACAAAGCATTCATAATTTAACACCTTCAAAATTTTTGAACATAAATTCATTGAAGCTAATATGGATAAAACTATTAAACACTTTGGTTTTTTGGTAGCATAATACAATATATAGTTGGTATTTAAATTCCTTAACAATAGTTATTTTATTTAACTATAAACAACAATAGTAAATATGTAAAACATGCTTTAAATAACGTTTTAAACTTTACGGTAAACTAGTAAAGTTTTACATGCTTTGAATTTTAAATTTTCTGAAATATTTCTTATAATATTTTTATAGTTTAATGCACTTACGGTTAAATTAGTCTTTGTGTTATTAATCCCCAAAATTTTTGGTATTTAAACCTTAACATCTACAAAAATGAATTGTATTCAATTCAGTTTTTCAACGAATTATCATAAACCAAATTTTTTAAATCAAAATGTTCAAATTCGTAAGTTGTGCTATATAGAATTTATTTAAAAAATTAAATATTAAAATATTCCTTTAATTTATAATTTTAGATCGCTGTCTGCTTCTTCGCTTTGTTGGCTGTTGCCGCTGCTAAACCTGGTCTTGTAGCTCCTTTAGCTTACACTGCTCCCTTGGCCTACTCTGCTCCTTTAACTTATGCTGCCGCTCCTGCTGTTGTAGGTCATGCTTCCTATGTAGCTCCTTATGCCTCCACCTACAATGCTCACCATATTGCTCACTCTGCTGCCTTCCCTGCCGCTTATGCTGCTGCTCCAGTAGTCCATGCTGCTCCCCTTGCCGCTCCTCTTTTGTTGAAGAAATAGATCATAGAATTGGATTTGAATAAAAAAAAACCTAAATAAAAACTGAAATATTTTTCTGTGTTGTTATTTATGTTAGACTTGTTATAGAGTAGAATGAAATTCAATGCATAGCTTTGAATGATTAGTTTCTTTAAATGCTGTTCTTAACTTTAATCGTCTTATACATATCTTAAAATGTATACCCTGTATAAAATTTGCCCATCTCGGGTATATAATTTTTATAAAAATCGCTAAAAATTCATTTATAATATGACAGAAAAGAAATTTTATATATAGATAATCCTTGTAAATCTCTACAAAAAATAAAATTTTACATCATTTTTTAGCGTCTTTTTTTTAGTTTTTTTAACTTGGCGGGCTTAATATTTGCCCCTAGAATTTTTCTAAAATATACGTCAGATTTCTTACAAAATTTTAAATAATATTGCTGCAAGAATCATATAATTATATGAATTCGTTAAAAAGTTATATTAATCTAAAGTTGAAACTTTAAAAAAATTTTAAATTTTTTGGGGTTTTTTTTCCAGTGATAAAATTGTTGTTTTGTTCTGGACTTTATAATTTGTTTAATCTTTTCAAAAGAAATCTTAATGTGAATGCGTGTAAAGTAAATCCGGAAGAGTTTGGGACAAACGTCTGCCCACAAGCCCTATCCAAATTTTGTCAATATTGGATTTTTTTTTTTTTTATTATGTTCTCAGATAGCAAAGCTGGGATCGTCTTAAGATTATTTTAATTTTTTAACTCTATATGTAGGGTATACACCCAAAAAGTATTTTCTGACGGAGGCCCCTTATAATGACAGGGTGATAATTTCAATGAAAAAAGTCAATTTTTGAAGTAAGCTTTCCCCGAACTGGAATTTTGGGTGTTCTGGAGTAAGAAAATAGGAATCTATTTATTTTTTCTTTTAAGGACAAATTTTTTTTATACTGTTCTAAAATTTCAATGATAGGTTAATTAATGTGGATTTTATTTAAGTTCAAATATTATTATTATTATTATTTTTTTTTTTTTTTTTTAAATAACACTAAATAAAAAATTTTTTCGTTTTTTGATAAATTTAATGAAACAATTTAAAATGGATACTTTATTATTTATTTACTATTATTTTTCAAGTAATAACCTTTCCAATAATACCAAATACTTGCATAAATACTTTACACAATCGTTTAAAAACTATCTGAAACTTGGCCCCCCTTCAGCAAAATGTACACATTTTCCTTAAATTCTATAGTAAATGTGTGCTGCAGCATTCTTCATACATAAGTGCACAGCAGTTTCAACGTGTTTTTTTAAATAATTTTGTGTAACTTTTGAACGGATAAATATATTTCAATAAAATGTCACATAGTAATTACTGAGGTATTTTCCTACTGTTTTGGAGGAGCACACGTCTCTAGCTTCTCTGTGAACAGAAAAGAGGACCTATGAAATGGGTAACCTCGGCTATTATATAATAAATAATCAAAGGAGTTGACCACTTTCGGAGATTCTCCTTTCGCCCACAGACCAGCTAGAAACTTGTGCTCCCCCAAAACAATTGGAAAACATCGCAAAAATAACTGTGTGTAATTTTATTGAAATATATTTAATGGTTCAAAAGTTACACGAAATTATTTTAAAAAACACGTTGAAACTGCTGTGATCTTATTGAGATACCTCTAACGGTTCTTTAGTTACCGATTTGGAACCACTATGCGTCAGCTATTATTACTTAAAAATATTTTGACATTAAAACGGAGAAACATACCTTTAGAAATCTAAAACAGTTTTTTGCAGACTGGTAATGTCCGTCCGTCTGTCCATATATATATATATTTGGGTTAAATGGGTAGAAAATTACTTTTAATTTAGGGATATTGTTATTAATATTTATAGTTTAATATTTATATTTATTAAATAGTTCGAAATTGGCGCGTACTTCAGCAAAAAGGTAATATCATCATTTTAATGATAACGTTTTATTTAGTTTTTATTTTTTATTAGTAAGTAAAAAAAATCATTTTTAAAATTCAAAAAATTTTTTGGTAGGGTCGAAAATGGCGTTTAATTTTGGAAAAGGTGATATCAATCTACATTTTATTTTTATATTGATCAGTAAGTATAAAAAAATCATCTTGTAGTATAACTTTGTAAAATTTTTTGAGACAATTCTGATGTTTGTCCTTCCGTCCTTCTTTTTGGTTGTTTTTACAAATTTTAAAATTACAAATTATTTTTATTAGATCCCAATAAAGATATTGAGCGAATTTCTCTTATTCGTTACATAATTATATTTTTTAACTTATTGCAAAAAATATAACAAAATCGGTGAAAAATATTGGCCCTTATATGACAAAAAACTAGACCAATATTCAAGATTTTGTAAAACTGATATACTTAGTTGAAATTTCAAAAGTATTTAACACGAAAAATATATGAAATATAAATGGTAATAGTAAAACAAGCCCGCATATGTTATTCAAAAGTCTTTACAAAAATGCTTTAAGGTTATTTAATAATCAGAGAAGACAAAAAAAATGCGATATAAATGGTGTTTACAGCAAAAAAATATTAAGAAAAAAGCAACAAATTGAAGCCAAAAAGCAGCAGCAAAAAAAGGATTTACTGCAATAAATGAGAGCTTCTTTACGTAGTGTCTATACTAGACAAATTTTTATCAAGACAAACGTCAAATCAGTTCGAATCTAGACAACGCAACCTCAGTTAAACAGCTGAATTCGCTTTATTGTTGTTTTAATGCAAGTGTTGCCACCTTCTATAAATTCGGGTTTATTTTGACGTTTGTCTTGAAACTTCATCCAATATCAGTGAATATTGATAGGGCGGATTTAAATATAAATTTCGAATAAATCCGTAATAGGAAGTTACTCAAGTTTATTTGAAATACTGCATTAAATTCGTTTACTTGTTTTAAAAAAAAATCGATTAATAAATGCAAAAATTATGTGCCAAATACTAGAAAAAACTTGTTTTCGTCATAGCTCCACTTCATACTTTTCGGCAATATCTAACTGTTGTGTTATTTGGTTCCAATAGGAAAATTGAACTGGTAAACAATTTTATACATCAAAGTTTTAATGAAGACAAAAATCGTTTAAATAAATGTTGAAAATCTGATTATTTTGGCAAAAAGAAGCTGCTTTTGTTTTAAAAAATATAAAATAAGCATAAAGGCGCAAAAATCGGGAAAGTAGCAGAAAAAGGCAAAAGTGCAACAAAAAAGCAAAAAAAGCAAACAAAGGCATTTTTGTCTTCTCTGGTAATAATCTTTGAAATCGGATAAGAAACAAAAATTTGTTTACATGTTTAAAAATTTTATATTTTCAGAGGTAACTTAGTTTGAGCTCCCTTAGCTCCAAACTAAAAATTTTACTATCCTATGCTGTGCCTATATAAAATTTTATGTATGTCCAGATTAAGAGTTAGAGACTTATTTCCAAAAATGTAATAAAGCAATAAAGAATTTTTTGTTTGGAAGAATCTTAAGTTTTTGAAACACACTCAAGATAGTAATTTTTGACTCTCTGTAGCTTATCACAGGGTTACTACATGATGGTTTTTCTGAAAATGTATGTCCTCCTCTATAATTCTTCTAAACAATTCAATTCGATCCGAGCAGTTGCTTATGAGATACAGATTTATTACTGACAAATTTGCGTTTGGCCCCACTGTGAGCAGTAAGAGAAAAATTCCCAATCTTATTAAACATAATCATATTTAAAAGCTTTTTAATATACATACTTATAACTAACTGATTGACATTAAATTTAAATATTAATAAAGAAATAAATTTTATAACCTTAAAATTTTAACACATTTTAATTGGATACAAATTTTCTTAGTCCATATTAAATGTAAGTAATTATTCAGGGTCCGTAACCGTTATGACTTTTATCATAAAAATCAAATAATAACAGCTATTTTTTGATTTTTATTTTTTGAGCAGAAATAAAAGTTATTTCTTGACCTTTACCACAAAACAAAATCACCAAAATAAAAAAAAAATAATAATAAAACAAGCGTGAATGTTATATTCGGCTAGGCCGAATCTATATACCCCCAACAACTTTTTCAAATATTACGTTATATAGAAGTGGGCGGTAAAGTGGGCGGACTACGCCCATTTTGGGTTTCCAAGTTTATATCGACCCTGCTTTTGTTATCTTTATCGTACATGCTTTTGTTTAAGAGATATCAGCAGAAAAGTATGAAATGAAGCTACAACGGACACCCTGTGTTTCTAGTATTTTGCCCATAAATTTTTTGTTTATTAAGCGATTTTACTCATTTTCAATACCAAACAAACTTTATATAAAGTAAATATTTTGGTCGAACGTTCTGCCGTTCGAGCCCTATCCTGCTTTCAACAGACGGACAGACGGACGGACATAGATAAATCAACTCAGAATCTAACCATGACCCGGAAAATATATACTTTAGGAGTCTTAAATAATTCTTTCGACATGTTATACACGGAATGACAAAATCAATATACCCCCCATCTTTCTGATGATCAAATTTTTAAAAAGCATATCACTTTATGAAATTAGACTGCATACAGATCACAATGATGTTTTTGAATCAGTTTTTGGTTGCTACTGTTTTTTTTTTTTTTTGTTTAAAAATTCAAAAATAACAGTTATTTTCCGTCCCTGATTCATATACTACCTACATATAAACAAAAATATATTTCTGGTTCAATTGATTTGTGTAATATTGTGTTATTAGAATAAAATTTGGCCAAGTTAAGTTGAATGCTCTTCATTTAAACAAAAAAAAAAAATAAAAGAAAAAAATATGTTTTATTATTATTTATTGACAGTCAATTTATTTACACAAAAAATGCACACTGCATATTAATTGTCTATGAGTGTATCTACAAAATAGTATACACAGCAAGTGTTAATGCAGTTACTCAGAGTTTCTTAAACTCCAAACGTAACATTACAAAAATCTAACTATCTATTGGAAGCTTTAGTTAATTTTAAACTAATATTTTTAATTTGATGTAAAATTTGTATATTTTATGTAAAATTTGGGAATCAATATTTTTTTTTTTTTATTGATTTAAATGTTGCATTTCAACAAGTCATTTATTTGGTTGTTTACTTGAGTGTTTGTCACTTACCTTCCTCAATGTATTTTTTTTTTTTTTTTTGTTTTTGTGTTATATTTATTTATTTTTTACCAAGTTGAAAAAAATACTTAATTTATTTGCAAATATTATTGAGAATTTTAACATTGACCTATATTTAATTACAAACTATTCATATTTTTTATTGAGTTTTTTGGTGTAGAATTAATAAATTAATTTAGCAGGTAACTAAAATAGAAAAAATACAATCTTCAAAAATTTACCAATTCAAAGAGTGAGCTAGAGGGAATATGAAAGGGTACAAACATTTTCGTCCATTGAAACAAAAACAAATCAAGGTAATTAAAAGAAGAATTGCTGAAATAAAATTTTGTGTATGAACGTAAATGCAAGTACACAAAAAATATGTTAGTAAATATTTCATTCAATTAACAGCTTTTTTAAATTTGCACCTCTCACCAAAATGATTTAATCAATTACTAAAAACTGTAAAAAATTAAAAACAGAAACAAATTTCTAATTAAAAAATTAATTAAATCAATTAAGTGGACGATGAATTAAATATTTAAATGAGAAATAAAATTTTACTTAAATTTGATTCTTATTTTAGTTTTATTTGAATATATTTATTAAATTTTGATGCAAAATTAAACATCTGTATTAATTGAAAAATATATGGTAATCATTTTTTCTGCGTATAAGAAAAAATACAAAAATTTCAGAAATAATAATTGCTGTGTGTGAACTCGGACATACCAAATCGATATGTTGAAATTTAATATAATTCAAATCTAAATAATACTTTTTATAAAAAAAGCACATTAAAACATGCCTGGAAATTCTTGACAAATGAATTTTTTTATAATGATCAATTTAATCATAGATTAACATAGTTATAAAGCTCCGTGTCAAAAACCTAAGTCGGTTGTTAAAAACGCCTAAGTCTAAGTCTAAGAATATGTTAGTAAAAATTTCATTGAAAACAAAAACAATTCTGTGCTTTTCTGAGTATTTTTTTTTTTTTTTTTTCAATTGAGTTTTTTTTTAAGCTTCATATCTATGTTAATAATCTATGATTTTAATATTTTTTTCAAGGAAAAAAATGACAAGGGGTACCGGAGATACGAACTCAGGCTTAATGGTATATAGTCTTGAACACTTCCTATAGGCTATTCAATTTGTTCATAAAAAAATAGAAAAACATTTACATATATATTACGGTATGTGAAATAGGAAATAACATTAAATTTGGGAGAAGAAAAATTGTAAACATTTTTGTGGCTGCTCTAGAAAATTATTTATAACTCCGCCATTCCTAAACAGATTTTGTTGAATTTCAATAATAAAAGAAAACCATCCTAAAAAAATTTCAAAACAAAAAAAAAAAAACAATTTTCGAAAACAAAATATTTATTAATTTATAGAAAAGATACATATTTAAAAGAAAAAGTACCTTTAAGAAAAGTACCAATTTAAAAAGGAGACAAATTCAAAAAAAATAATTATAGTAATTAAGAAGAAAGAACTACCAATTAAAAAAAGTACTAAGCAATTATTAATTCCAAAAAGTACCAATTTAAACAAATAATTCATTTTTCTGAAAAAATATTAATTGAAAACAAATCATTATGTAAACAAAGTACCAAATAATATATTAATTCGCAATTAATTCAGGGAAAGATGATATCAATATTTTTTATTGATTATTAGGTGAAAAAAAAAACATTTTTAGAATTATTAAAAGTTTTTTGCCAGAATGGTAATGTCCGTCTATGGGTTAATTGGGTCGAAAATGGCACTTACTTCAGGGAAAGGTTATATCAATATTTTAATATTTAGATTTTGTTTTTAAGAAGTAAAAAAAATAATAAACTTTTAGAATTTTTTTTTTTAATAATTTTAATGTCAGTCCTTCCGTCCGCCTGTTTATTAATTTTTGCAAACTTTCCAATTCAAAATAGTTTATTTATTTGACAAAAAAAGATATCGACTTCAAATTTTCTTTATTCGATAGACAATTTTGTTCTTTGGTAAACTGCAGAAAATATGATAAAATCGATTAAAAATTTTGAAAAATGTATGAAAATACTTGACCAACACCTTGCAAAGTTGAGATTGTTGAAATTTCAAATGAAGTGGAAGTTTAACATAAAACCTCCAAAACACATAATTCAAATTTTTCATGAAATCTTGCATTGGTCATATAAAATAATTGAAAGGAAGGCTGTTGTGCAGCAAAATACAGTTTCTTGGGTCATCATATTATACAAAGAAGTCATGATCACTGAATGGTAACCTAGTAATGGAAGACAAATAGTATCTTCAGGCTGTAGGACTCAGGCAAAATAGAAAGGATTTTGAAAGAAAATCACTTCATCTCTTGAAGTAAAGTGTCACAAAAAGTTAATTGCTTTGAATATTTACCAGAAAATTTTAGGGGAAGTCTAGCCTGAAGACTTATAAAGTAAGAAAAAAATCCTAATAGAAACGCAAGCAAGAATTTGGAAGTAAAAAATAACATGAAAGAACGTCAAACGAATTTTTTCAGAAATGTTATTTCCGTGTAGTAAACGATGAAGCGTTCGTACAGGTTAACTTCTTTCAACTTACTAGCCTAGAATTCTATGTTGCAGATGCTAGAGAGATTATGGCAGAAAAAGTTCGTGTATCAAAGAAGTCAAAATTAACAAGAAAGTTTTTGATTTGGAAAGTCATATGCATACACAAGAATAAAGATCTTCATTCGTAAAAAATGGTTGCGTTAACACAGAAATATACGTGATGAGTGCCTTTGGGAAAGACTTCTTCCTTTGCTAATAAAATTCGGTGTATCCGCTGTTTTCTGGCCTGTTTCCGCTCCTTCTCATTACAACAAAATAATGGAGTTGTATCAAAGAAATTGTAAGAGTTTGTACCGAAAAAGGCTAATCCATCAAATTGTCCGAAACTCCGTGCGATTGAAAGATATTGGACTATAGTAAAAAACAATTTAAAGGACTTTAAAAGCTCAGCATAAAATGAAAGGGAGTTTAAAAATAAGTGGGCTTATTCGAGCAAAAAAGTGACCGAAACACAATAAAACCTTTAATTAGTATAATTCCGGAAAAGATCAGATATTTCCTTAAAAACCAACAGGAACTAATTTATTACTTTATGTTTAGAACTTGAACATAACAGTCATTAATAAAAATATCACTTTAAAAAAATTCACCCACTGATTTAGTTTCTATAAGCAGATTTGCATGCACGGATTTTTTCGTGCGCAGCCCTTATCTCGAATAATATATAAAAGAAATAGTTTCCTAAAGGATTTATCAAAAAAAAATAAGGTGATACAAAAATCTTGGAAAGCGGGTGGTTAAACACTTTCTATGACATTAGTACCCTATTTTGAAACCCCATAGTTCCGTTTTTGAAGTGTATATGGGATCCTACTTCTAAACCTAAAATGTAACTGTCCTGTGCTACGCATGTGTGAAATTTAATGTAAATTCAACTAGCCGATTAGAAGTTACAGATTTATTTCAATTCTGAAACACTGTTTAATGTTTGATAAAGCAAATAAAATGTCTGCACATAAGCAGTTTTTTGTATGAAATCTACTGCAGTTTTTTCACAAAAAAAAAAAAAAATAATAATTTCTCAAATCAGACTATATATGCGCACGATTTTTTTTTCATAATATTAAAGTGGACAATATGTGCTATTTTTCAGAAATTTTTCAGAACAAACATCCTGTAACATTTTAAGTTGCATTCCATGAAAATTGAAAATTAATGTATTTTAAGAAAATTTTCCAAAAAAATAACAAAAATATTAGGACGAAATACAATTTACAAATGCTTGAAGAAAAGTACACTTAAATATTTGATGTTAATGGAACCATTTTACATTTTTACCTTAAAAGACTTTTTATTTAAAATAAATACACTGAAATTTTGTGAAAACTGAATTTGTTTACTCTTTTTCAAAAAATGTAAAAAGAAAACAATACAACCAAGTTTGAAGATTTTAATTGATATTGATACGTAATTTTGACTATTTTTATTCAGTAACCAACTTTATTACAAAAGTTTAAATTTCAAAATTCAATTATTCACCACTTTTGACACATTTTACCCCAACGTGCATCGTAAGAAGTTGAAATTTGGCAAAGATGTTCTAAACGACATCCCCTTTCATAATTTTAGGAACGTTTAAAAGTAGCTTGAAGGGACTTTGGAACATCTTAATGTTAACATATATAATTAAATTAAAAAAAGGAATTAATTTTCAAAAACAAATAAGCAAAAAAGAATCGAGAGAGAACCAATTTTCAAATAAAAATAAAAGTTTAAAAAACAAAAAGTACAATAACAAGTTAAAAAAAAGTACCAACATTCAAAAAAAGTACCAAAGTGTCAATTTCTAAAAAATACTAAATACGGAAAAAAACTAAAGCTGAAAGACGTCAAATCCATAGAAATATTTGCAAAAATAAACACAACAAATCCTTTTCACATCAATAAACAAACAATCGTTTATTCAAATTCTTTCAATTTACTTTTTCAACAAAAGAGGAGCAGCAGCCAAAGGAGCAGCAACAGCGGGGGCAGCAGCTACAACGGGAGCAGCAGCATGAACAACTGGGGCAGCAGCATAAGCGGCAGGGAAGGCAGCAGTATGGGCAACATGGTGGGCATTGTAGGTGGAAGCATAAGGAGCAACATAAGCAGCGCTACCAACAACAGCGGCGGCAGGTGCAGTATAAGCCAAAGGAGCGGTATAAGCCAAAGGAGCTACAACACCGGGTTTAGCAGCGGCTACAGCCAACAAAGCGAAGAAGCAAATAGCAACCTGATTAAAAAAAGTATTTTTAAAAATTAATAAAAAATTCTAAGAAATTTTTTATTAAAATTTAAAAAAAAAAAAAACTTACGAATTTGAACATTTTGTTTAAAATTTGTAGATGATTTTTTTGTAAGCAACAAAAAGTGTTTGTTATAATTTGGCCATTTTTCAGGCTCGTTTATATATCAGCGAAAAATACCAGTAGTAATTGCAAGTTTATTTTATATGGCAAACACGTATGTTTTTATTTATATTAAAGTTTATTTATTTTGATTTTGGTTTGTTTTTTTTTTTTTTTTTTTTTGTCTTTAATATTCTTAATCACAATTACTTAGTGATTTTTTTATAGAGTAGTTTTTATTTTTATTTTATTAACCATGACCTTGTGCATTTAAGTAGTAAAATTAAACGTAATTTTATCAAAAAAAAAAATCATAATAATATCGAAAAAATAAAAGAAACGCATTTTAATTAATTAGTGGAAGAAGGCTTTTAAAATTCTAAACAAGTTAAATTTATGATGGACATTCACACTGGACAGCTGGACAGACGGTTTAAGTAATAGATATACCATGATAAGCAGACAAATAAAATGCATTAACTCGAGCTTAATACGTGCTTGTAGCATGAGTCATAATTATTTGTAGTTAGTTACTTTTTTTAATTATTAATATTTGTTTTATTAAAAAAAACCGTTATTATTATGTTTCAATAATTTTTTAAAGAACTCAAATGTAAATTTCAAAAAATATTTTTAATTAAAAAATTTGATATGTAATGTATTTAAATATGAATTTTCTAATTTGAGTTTGTTTTAATTATAATTTTGTTTATATCAAATTTTAATTTATGTTTTTGAAAAATTATTCACTATTTTTCCCCATCAAAAAGTTTGCTACTATAACAATAGAAAATTTTATATTGCTTTAAAATTGTTTTGTGTATTCGTAAAACGCCTGAAGGTTTTCACAAAACTTGTTGTTTATCATATTTCTATAAAGTTTTAATTTTTAGAAAAATAACAAATAGAAATTAAATGCAAAACGAATTGTGAATACAGTATCAGACATTCTTGAAAATCGAAAGAAAAACTTCAAACAGGATTTGAAATAGATAAAAAACAGAAAATGAAATATGCAAAAGATAATTGAAAGGAAAAAGTTTTAAAGCAAAATAGAAAGTAAACTCTTAAGTAACCCAGCAAAAATAAATCTATCTATATATTTTTAAAAATGTTCACCAAAAATTTGGTCCATAAACCGTTATTTTAGTACATGCAAAAAAAATGTCGATAATTTTCTTAAAAAAATAGATAAGAATTTTATAATTTCTTTCCTTTTAAG